>JANHGB010047523.1:3140-13705 GCA_026283785.1 Coracopsis vasa
GCTCGCCTCCGCTCACGGCTCGCGCACAACCGGAAGTGGGTTCGCGCCGCGCTTCCGGTGGTACCGCCCTCGGCGCGGCACGACGGGCAATGTAGGCCGCGCACGTCAACGTCGCCGGTGCCGTTTGCCTGCGGCTCCGCGGGAGCGGGGCAGCCCCTCGGCCTGAAGAGCGCCCCCGGCATCCCGCTGCCCACAGTGCGGCCCAGGGAACTCGGCGGGGGGGCCGTGAGGCGGCGGGAGGCTGAGGTGTGCCGCGCCCCGGCACCTCCCTTCACGTCTCTAAGCTGAAGTGAGCTGGGGCAGCCAACCTGAGGGCCCGGAGAGTCATCCGCTTCTCCCAGTCCTACAGGGTACGAGCTGCCAGGGCTGCTTATGTATGGTACCCCCGAGGTACCCGGTCCGTGATGAGCACCGGCTGTCTACAAAGGCAGGAGAAACCCGTTTGAAACAAGTGTGAAACATGGCTCGGCATGGACAGTATTAAGACCTGGTCGGTGTGTCCTGTGCACTGTAATGGTACAATATGTACCGTTTCCTGATTTTAAGCAGTGTGTTGCTAAACCTGTCACAAAGGTATCTTAGAACACCTTTATCTCAGTAATATCTGGTTAGTGAACCTCCCTGCTTTCCAGCAGGAAGAAAAGTACTGTAAAAATTAGAGCATCATTGTCACACAAGCTTCACAGGATGCTACAACAGCTGCACAGTAATTGTAACATCAAGCACCGTGCATCATTATTGATGGCAAATGAAAGCACAGAAGGATGCAGCGATTCGCCACAGGTTACCGAGCAGGCTAGCAGCGCAGCCAGGAGCAGAACCCTGGTGTACATGATTTGCTGTCAAGTGTTTTCTTCTGCTTTAAAAACAGGACTTCAAGATGATCTACATAATTTCCGTACACTCCAGTAGAATGGAAAGTTCTCTGGCACTGGCAAATCTGGACTACATAATTGCTGAGACATTCCTATCACAGATACCACAAACACATTCTATGTGCTAAAATGTAAGCATTTATCACACAACAGTTACAATAACACGAAGCATGTGTCAGGAGAGGTGTGCCTTTGTGAGAGGCTGATCTGACATCAGACTCCACTGTCCATGGTCTCAAAGATTGGTATGAGAAGCTGAGATGGGATTCCACCTATCTTTTGTCTCAGAGATGGGTGGAAAGAGTTGAAACTCTTCCACTGTCCATTGCCTGAGGGATGAGTGGCAAAGAGCTGAGGTAAGACTCTTCCGTCCATTACCTTGAGGACTGGTGTGAGGAATTGCTACCCATTATCCCAAGAATTGCTGCAAACACACGTGTGCAGATGTGTAGTTGAAGAGCTGGTTGCAAGACCAGGGAAACTGGTCCATCAGGACTGTGTAATACATGACATGAAGAACAGAGGTACTCCCTCCAACTCATTATAAAAGGGGGAAAAGGTAATCACCAAGAGGAACATCACCAGGGAGCCATTGCCATAAGGATGACTCTGGAAGGACACCTCCGTGAGGACACTTTCCACAGACAACTATGGACACTGAGGGACACCCTCCATGAGACATCGCCATGAGTGCAACTCCACAAGACTCACTCCATGGGGTACCTCCAAGGGGACTCCAGAAGGACACCTCCATGAGGACACCCACCTCTGATGGCCTCTTGGGGGACAGTCTGCTCCGATACCAACTACAAACCCTGAAGAATTCCCACCACTGACGACGACAACAATAGATCCCCGGGACACTGCTGTATCCACAGTGGTGACTCTCTCTCTCACGCTCTCTCTGCACCCCAAATCCTTTCTTCATTTTCTACCTTTTTTCCAATCTGTCTATCGCTATCCCCTTTATTACAATAATTTCCCTTTTGTATAATAATTGTCCTTTCATAATAAACCAACTGATCAATTACGGTACTTGACCTTGTTTGTGTCTTAATTTTACTCTTGGGATCACGAACTGAAACAGGGTCTGGCACTTGGGGTTTTCTCCAGTCAGACCCTGACAGCCTTCCTCCTTCACCCTCCCCACAACACTTCTTCAAAATTTACCTACCTTTCCCTCTCTATCCTTCTCACCAAGCGACTGGAACTATACAAGGCAACTAACAAGCGCAGTGCTGTTCGACAGTATTTTACATCCTCGGCTCAAGTTGGACACACCAGTAATTCCAAACTTCACTTAAACCCATGAAAACCCACAATCTCTGTGAACTCTTGTGTACTTCCTTAGCCCTTTAAGCACTCAGTTGCTGTCCCAGCTTCCTGGATGTAACTTTCTCTGAAGTCAATCAAGTCAACAGTGAAGTGGGACACACCAAAAATGCATTAAACACATTTGCAGAATCATGGTGTAAAGCATTCATCGATAACACTCCCTGTTCTGCAGTGGATATGGGTGAGTTCTTTTGCATACATTAGCATGTGAAATGGCCCGGTTTATATATGGTCCTTCAGCAAAATCTGGTCTTGCTAGTTACGCACAGAACTATTCTTTAATTGGGGATTTTAATTTTTACTTAATTACAACGTATTGCTACTACTGAACTAAAACAAACAGATACTTTTGTATACTCAGCACCTTCACAGTGCTTACCATCTAACCTAAAAAGGTGAAATGCTGTTCTCTAGGGAAAAGAAAAATAAAGCTGTAAGGAAGAGCTGAATGTTAGCCTGTTGTTTTTCCTAGCTTTGCAGACCTTGAAGTATCTATAGCACATCTCGTGCCTCAGAATAAATAATTATAATCTGGTCTAATAGGCCTCTCCTCCTGAGGATGCCCGGTGCCTTATTGTTTGATTCGTGTGGCAGCAGTCTTGGTGATTTTCTACTTGGTTGCTCCGGGGCTTGCGTTTTGTTGTTTGGGTTTTTCTCAGGTAGGTGAGATCACACACACAGAGATGTGAAACCTCTTCCAAATTACTATAGCACAACTTCCCGCCCCTCTCCAGGAACAAGTAGGCTACATGCAAAGTATGGTATTCCAGATGTTCTCTGCACAGGCAAATGTAAACATCAGGCCTGGGTTCATACAGGGGTTTAGAACCCATGAGGTACTAAAATTGTTCTTGAGCAATCCCTGTTCGATTGCAAGAATTTTGGGGCGGTATTTAGTGCCCTTTTCTAGACCTCAGATCTTCACAGCTGAAGGCTTACTTTGCAGTACATTTTACAAGTTGTAAATACAGTAACGCCTTCTCAAATCATTTGTCACTTGGGAGAGCGCGAGGTTGGAGTAAATGAATTAACAACATGTAGTGATGACCCCAATGCGGTGATGACCTCCATATAAATAACTGCTTACCACTGAGCAGCACACGCATGGGTTATTGGCTCTAACTGCTGTTGAGGAGGGGATTCCAGTGAACTTGGTTTAGGGAGTCAGGATCAAAAAAAGAACAAGGACAGAAGGTTGGTGAAAAGAGGAAATGAACATTCATATAATCTTGAAACTTCCTGAATAACTGAAAATATTTGTAACCACGTTGCTATGACACCCAGTTATAACTAGGAGCCTTCGTTCTGACTTAGCAGGTATACTGACATATGTAGAAGGAATGCAAATATTTAGGTTATATTTATAATTGTTCTCTCCATGTTGTGTAAATTTCACATAATACAATAGGCAGTTTAGGAACCAAGACCAGAAATTGTACGTAAACCAAATAATCCATCTTCACCCTTCTGTCCCATGCTAGTAACCATTGTATGCATTATATGGCCATCATCAGACAAAGATGAAGATACAGCTGGAGAGCTAAAGCAATTCTTTGTGAAAGACAGCAATTCCTTGCAAATTTTAAGAAAGTAGGAAGACAAAAGAAGTAAGTAATGCTGCTGGTAATCAGAAAGACTCCACGACTCAAACACTTAATTAGACATCAAAGACTCTTCACTGGGCTGTATCCTCAAGACCAAATTGGAAACCAGTGTATTTTGTTATACTGTTTGTAGAAGACTGTCATAAGTGGAAGAAAACATGGACCAAAGGATGCCTTTAGGATAAAAGTGAGTAAAATGCTACTCAGTTTCTTGAAAGTGCTGAAACTTCTGCTCTGTGAACCTCGCCCTATGTTTGTGAGATGCAACAGTGGAGTGGAGCACAGCTGGCTCAAACAAATGAATGAATGTCGAATTTATTAGTGTTGCCTTCAGTGTCCTCTTTCAGGTGTTGTAGGCCAGGAATCTTGCTTCAGTCTGAAGTTGCAGCAAGTCAATCTGGCAAGCTACTATGTTTTTGTTGCTCAACAAGTGGCCTGCCACATCCTGGAAGTTGCAGTTTCCATGACACCTGTCTTTCTGGCTCTTCTTAGGAAGAAGCTTTTGAAGTCCACTTGCTCAGGAGACGGCATTGAAGAAAACCGTTGTTTTCTGTTGTCATATCTACAAAGATTTAGGTTGTTCCCCTTATCCATTCTAGCTCCTACAAGGACTGCTGCAGACATCCCCAAGTATCCACATAGGTGTTGGAAGAGCCATCCAAACTGGCTACTCCAGAATACTGGCTTTAGATTTTGCTTCTTTGCACTCACTTTCTACCAAGGGATATCTTCCAGGAGAAGCTGTAGTAAAAAAGTGTCCTTCTTTTACAGCATTCTCAAATCCCCAAAGGAGGCAAATTAATCCCCTGGATGAGAGCTGGAACAAGACACTTACGTTCCAGGGAGGTTGGTCTCCTCAAGCTAGCCACACTCCCTGGACTTTCTTGCATCTTCCAGGCACTTTCCCAACCCAATGACCTTCCAGTGTCCACCCCTGTCCTTCAGGATTTTCCACTCAGCCCTTATTGCCACAGTAACTGGATTCTGGACCTCAGCCTGCACCACCATGTGTGCATATCCTCCATTTGGCATGTGTCTTGGAAGACAGCCTTGGAGAAGCACCACAGGGGATCCAGCCTAGCATACTTGTGCTTTCTGCTTCCCTGGGTAGAACAGTACTTCAGCACTCCTGCTCTGGTGTTCAGTGTTGTTGCTAAAATGTATTTATTCCTCTCTGCCAGCTTATTTATTTTGAGCAGTATGGCACAGGGATTCTTTATCCATACAGGTTTTCAAAGCCACATATACCTTTAAACATATGACAATGCCATTAAAACCACCTATAAACACCTTAACATTTTCTTGGAGGGCATGGGAGGGGGGACAGAGAGGTGAAAAGGGGAGAAGAAAAAGTAGATCCCAAAACCTAGCTTTCCAAAGTGCTATATGTGTAGTTTATCTAAACTTGTAGTGTTTCAGCAATCCTTTTTTTGCTTGTTTATTTGATTGTTTTAGTAAAATAAAGTTTTAATGGGAAAAAAAGTTCTGCTTTCATACCTAGTAGTGCAAGTAATGAAGTCATGCATCCTCATTTAGACAGCTGCCCTCCCTGACTCAACATGGCATTTCTGTTTTGCTAGGCTGAAAGATTTAGATGTTGTGTGTTTGGAAGTCACTTAGATTGATACTTTTGTTTAAATTCAATTGAAAGTTTTCATTAGACTCACTGCCTGGAGTTCTGTCTTATGCTGGCTGCACTGGCAATTGCTGTTTGCTCCCTTAATATCCTGAAACAAACCCTGCACCTGAGGCAGGATGTGAGGAGATCTGGGATATGCCTGTATTTTGTCAGATATATGCTGATAAACAGTTCAAGGATATCATAAAGGACTCTGGATGGTTTTATTGCACTTAGTAAAGGCTTTGTTAGATGCTATTTTGTCTCCACAGCTTTGTGTCAGGGCACTGGTTGCACAAATAGACCTTAATTGCTGTTCTGGCCTCATGGGGGCCTCCACCCTCACCCTCCGGTGGGACTGGGTGCTCAGTCTTCCTGAGTAGCACCTCAGCTGTGCCCACACAACTGCCAGGAGCTCCTGGACCAGCCTCAGACCTGGCCTGTTACCATGTCCTGCCTGATGATCCCTGGGCCATCAATAGGTCCAACTGCAGTAACCCCCCTTCTCTGCTCATCTGCCTCTGGTGCACTGGGGCTGTGCCCTGTTGGTGGGTCATGGTTTGGCTCGCCTCGGGGTGCCCTCAGCTCCTAGCTCACCCACCCTGAGGGAGCAGTGCCACTCTTGCTGCTCCTTGATTCTCTTTGCTCCTGAGTTCAGAGCACCTGAAAGTGCAGGTTCATTTCAGAAAAGCCATCTTGTCACACTACAGTTGCTGCTGGTTGACTTATATCCGTGTTTGCATTTCAGAGGAAATTTAGGAGCAGTGTTCAGTAAGACTGGTGTCATCTGTAGTCCTCATTTAAATCAGAGTTCATTCCTACAGCCCAGCTCCACCAAAGCTTGCCTCCACTGTGATTATTTAGGGTGTAGTTTCATGTTGGGGTTACACCACTTTGTATTTGCATTGCTGCTGAACATGGCTCCTGCCCTGCTCTGCCACACACCACTGCTCCCTCAGCTCACATCATGATCTCATGGAAGATGAGCTGATCAAAAGCGTGAATAGCTGCCTGGTGAGCAGTGAGCTGATGTGAACTGCAGGCAGTCAGGCAGCTGTGTAGGCCTGGCACAGGAAAGGGGACAAGAACTCATACCTGAAGTGTGAGAAGGGGACTGCCTACAGTTCACTGCATTAGGGATAGTGAGAAACCACATATTTGAGGTCAAGTTATATCAGGCAGCTGAGTCAGTCTGGCAAAAAGAAGACTTCTTACTTCCCCTTCCCATCTCACTCTTTTACTCTCCTTTATCACGCACAACATTTCCTCCACCGTTCACTCCTGGGGCATGTCAGGCTGCTGAGCTGATTCAGTGCACTAACTTACCAGAAAACCAGACATTTAGTTTGGCCTTCTGCTGGACTGATGAATTGATTTGGCTTACAGTGAAGTCCTAGCAAGCACCAGAGACTGGCAACCACTAGAGACAACAACAGATAAGTAACATAAGTGGAAGTGAAATTGCCCCTTGTAGTATCCATGAGTTGCTAACTCAGCTTTGATGCCTCTTAATGTTTTGGAGAAGCTGCAGGCAACACTGGGCTCCTGCTCCCTTTCCCTGTGCTCAGCCCTATGCTCCTGATTCCCTCTTTCCATTGATACAGTACTATAAGGTATGGGGTTTAATTTTTTGGCTGAGTTACCTTTCTGACCAGCTCACTGAAGCATCAGAGCTCACACAAGAGAAGCAGTAGAAAGCAGAGTGAGTTGCGGCAGATGTAGGTTTATTCCTTCCTGCAGCAGTGACCTGTGCTGTTGGCTGAGCTGATCTCATCCTACCACATCGATGCAAAGGCCAGAATGGAGAGCACAATCCTCCTCTCACAAATCCATGACCACTGCTGGGCAAGGATCATATCATCACTGGGATTACAGCAGTTCTGAGAACAAAGTTAGGCAACTATGTTACAGAGCAGTTTGTTATTCACCAACAAAGTGCTTTATAATGTCCCTATAGGCAGAAAGGTAATGAAATAATTGCAATAATGCAATTAATACTCCCAGAACAATTCAACACAGCTGCTGACCATCTTCCTATGACAGCTTTTGCTGTCATCAAGTTACTCAGTGAATGGGTGCATTCAGGCCAGCTGAGCCTGTGACTGACTAATCTTACTTCCTTCTCCTAACCCCCCTTTGCAATCTGATAAAAGTCTTACTGCAATCACAGCTCTATTTCAAACCCCAGATTCTTTATTTTGCATAAAAGCAGCCTGATATTTTTGTCAAGTATTGTTGAAAATCTGTTCAACAGCAAAAAACAGATGTCTGTATGTACACATAGAGAATGAATTCTTATAGTAGTATCTAGATTTTATCTTAAAATGTTCTTCAGTAAATCACAGAGTATTTTACAAGAGTTGTTAAAATCCTTATGTCCAAATGGTGAAACTGAGGCACAGAAGTGCAGTGTTTTTTCACTCAGCACTAAGTGTAAGAGTCACTGGACTGTTTTTGAATGATCTTAACTGGCAGTGCTGGGTGAAACTGTACTGAGAGAAGAAACAAATCCACCAAATCCACCAGTTATATGTTTTACAAACTTAGGACATCAGAAGTAGGAGCCTTCATTGTAGCAAATAACCTTTAATTGCTTCTCCTTAAGTGGCTGCTTGAATGGAGGCATAATATTGCTCACCTGAACCACAGTAATCAACAGGAACACAAATTACTCAGGCTGCATATGACCACTACAGGCATTTTAGTTTTGTCATCTGTTATTTACAGTTGCTGCTTGACTCCTTATCAGTAACCAGATGGACCAGTGATGAGATGGTGTGAGATCTGCTAAAGGGTGAAGATAAACTATTGATATGAGCCTTGGTGTTTACTCTGGGTGTTTACAGATTGACTTAAACTACAGAAATCTGCCTGGCTACAGCATAACTTAAGATTTGAGAATTAATACCATAACTAAACTACAATGTCTCACTAGAAATTTGTACCCTAAATTTACAGAATAACCTCACAAAGATTAAGTATGCCATTCCAGGAGTGAAGGCTCATCCATATCCATTGTTAAGACCCCACTTTTGCAATAAAACAAACCCATCCATTCACAAATTCAGTTCCACGTGTAGGTGTGATTATATAGTACCTTTTCTACTCCAGGTTTAAAGGAAACAAAGGAAACCAAAAGCTTATTCCTGGAAGATCTTGGAACATTGCTTTCAATGAAAAATTAAATATTTATATTCAGTTTGCTGAATGAACAGTCTGAACAATTCTATTGAGAAACAATTTCCTACATATGCAGCAAAAGAGCTAGAACAGCCAAGTCCCAACGTTCCATTTCCCAGAAGAGGTGCATGTGTGTGTGCAACTGCTTACACAAAACCCATGCTAATCCAGGTGCCAGCTCTGATTTATAGATTTGTTCTTCTACAACAGAGCCACCCAATGCAGTGCCGCCCTCATAACTGTATGGCACTTGTTGCCTAACAATAGCTCAACTGTTTTACCATTTCCTGGAGAAGTTCGTAACCAACTGTTCAAGTAAGAACAGGTGATGGGTTTTCTTCAGTGAGACAGCAGCCTAGAAAGAAAATTTTCCAGGTTTTTGAAGCCGTGAAGTCCCAGAGGTGACCATAAGAGCCTCCATAGTATCCCCGCCGTTAATGGAGGGAGCAACCTCCTTTCCACTGAGCCAGTACAGAGTGAGCAAGTTTCCTCTTTGCTGTCTACAACCTGCTGAAGCAAGCAAGGCCATTGGCAGTTATTAATAACCCCATCTCCAGACGTGCTGGAGAAGTGTGTAGTCGTGCTTCTAAGCTGTCCTTAAGCAATTCCCATCTCCCTACCAGAAAGGTGTAATCTGTCAGAACATGCTTCTAAGAATAGACTCGCAGAACATTATGCAGCAGGGAGGGGGCAGACCTCATCTACTGTCTTCTAAAAGAATCTTTTTCTAGAAGCCATCTAAAAATAGCCTGGAAGTTCAACAGACATTGTGGTTTAGGTATCAAAAAATTAAGTTCTGCAGCACCTTCAATTGCAAACTTTTAGAACCAGGATTTAAGTTACGAGGCTTGCCAATACAGTGGTGTTTTGAAAGCACACATTTCCAGAATGAAATCATTACAGAAATGCCCACAGGTTATAATTTAAAGCTAACTATGCAATAAGGGTATAAAGCCAGGGAATCTAAAAAAATCTAGTGAAGGCTGTTTTGTGAATCAGGATTCCAGAGGGCTATCAAGTGTTCCCAGTGAGTTCACACAAGGGACAGAAGATTGCTAGCAATTTCCGATGAACCTTACAAGTGATATTCCACTGCAGTGATAGGAAAGAGAAGACTAAAGATGTGTGAGCAGTAGGCAACAGGTACCAGTAATCCTCCCAGTGGCTGATTCTCCTGGGGAGAATCAGAAATTCCCTCCAGAGAACCATGCAGCATTTGCTATGTGGGGAAAAAAACCCACAATCATTGAAACCAAACAGTACAGACTGGCATGTGGTGCAACATTTATTAAACAAACAGACAAAACCCCCTTCACATTCAAGATGATCTGCTCTTCTTACAAACTCATTGATGAGTTAGCTCCTTAGCTGCTAACAACTGAATACCACCAGACTACAAACCCCCACCACTAGAAGACCTATTGGTCACGTTCAGCAGCAGCATCAG
Organism: Coracopsis vasa; assembly: GCA_026283785.1. Taxonomy (NCBI): domain Eukaryota; kingdom Metazoa; phylum Chordata; class Aves; order Psittaciformes; family Psittacidae; genus Coracopsis; species Coracopsis vasa. The sequence goes on from JANHGB010047523.1 coordinate 13,200, forward strand.
AAACTCTACTTTTTCAAACTTGTGTCTGGTGAGAGCGCACAGGCCTGTGAGTAAGTGTGTGTGTGCAGTTCCTCTGGACATACACATGGCACTGATGAGTAAAAAAAATGCCTTGATAAAAGCAAATAAATTGATATCATAGAATGCTTTAGGTTGGAAGGGACCTTAAAGACCATCTAGTTCCAACCCCCATGCCATGGGCAGGGACACCTTCCACTAGACCAGGGTGCTTAAGGCCCTGTTCAAACTGGCCTTGAACACTGCCAGGGATGGGGCACCCACAGCTTCTCTGGGCAACCTGTGCCAGCGCCTCACCACCCTCACAGTAAAGAACTTTTTCCTAATGTCTAATCTAACTCTACTCTCTTTCAGTTTAAAGCCATTCCCCCTTGTCCTGTCACTACAAGCCTTTGAAAAAGTCCCTCTCCGGCATCCTTGTAGGCCCCCTTCAGATACTGGAAGGCTGCTATGAGGTCTCTATGCAGCCTTCTCTTCTCCAGGCTGAA
>JANHGB010047524.1:5805-18202 GCA_026283785.1 Coracopsis vasa
CACCTCCCACTAAACCATGTCACCCAAGGCTCTGTCCAACCTGGCCTTGAACACCACCAGGAATGGAGCATTCACAACTTCCCTGGGCAACCCATTCCAGTGCCTCATCGCCCACACAGTAAAGAACTTGTCCTTATATCCAACCTGAACTTCCCCTGTTCCCCATTACTCCTTGTCATATCACTGCAGTGCCTAATAAAGAGTCCCTCTCTGGTATCCTTGTAGGCCTCTTCAGATACTGGAAGGCTGCTCTGAGATCTCTATGCAGCCTTCTCTTGTCCAGGCTGAACAGCCCCAACTTTCTCAGCCTGTCTTATTTCTGATAATAATACCACTTCAATTCACCATAACACATCACAAAAAGTTGCATACTTGATGATTGCATCACCATCTTCTGGGTTGCTTCAGACTTTTGTCAGATAGTTCAGCTCATTAGTGAGATTTCTTTCAGTTTAAAACTCTTTTACATGTCAGGTATATTGGAGTTAATTGGCTTCTGTATCATGTTCATCTGCAGTGGATCTACCAAAATAGCCTAGGTGATTGCTCTGCTCCATGTGGTTATTATATTGCTTCTTGTAATATCCTTGTGCCATGCTGTTGTGGCTGGCCGTAGCTGAGAAAAAGCTTGCTGGAGGTTTCTGAAGATCTGCTCTGTCATACGTTACCAAATTGTCAGGGACTCACTTGACAAATTGAAAATTAGCCAGATGCTTTTCCAAGCCAAAAGTAGCCTGATATGATGTCTATGCATCATACCAAAGAGCTCTTTTTAGTTCCTTGAGGTGACTGACTTCAAATACTTCTCAGATTATTAATAGTGCCCTAATAAACCTGGAGAGTGATCCTATAAATTTCTACATGTTCAGGGGTCAAGCAGTGAAGTCAATATTAATTAATAGACAAATGCTGTGTTTTATTTCATGTAATCAGCCTCCTGACAGATCAGTCTTGGAGGTTAGTTACACTCAAAGAGTGGGAGCAGTGCCAGAGCATCCCATGCTCTGTCATTATAAAATAGCAAATAACCTCAAGCTGTTGTGTATATTAGCTGCAGATTTAATACATTGCCTGAAATGCTCAGTGCCCTTTTGTAAGGGGTGGTAGGAGCAATGTTCTGGTGGACCTCATGGTGGTTTCTCCTTGCTGTTTCCGCCAGCTCTCGGTGCAAGAGAGCTGAAGCAAAGCAACAGAAAAAGTTGGCTTTACCGTGAGGTCAGGAGAGGGGGTGCAAAGATCTGGTATCAGGGTGACCCTGGGTGGTTGGTCGCTTCAGTGACTTCATGGTGGCAGCCCCAAGGCAGAAGGTTGCAGGGAGAAAGGAAGGACATGTGGAGAAACTCCATACTCATAGCACAGATGGAAAAGAAGGGGGGCTCCAGGGAGAGGAAAGAGGATGACCCTGCTGTCAACTGTAATGTAGATTAAATAACTTCAGAACTGTTTAACATGCACTACTGGGAATGTTTAAAGGATTAAATTTTTTTGTGGGGGAGTTGTGTTTGTGTACCTGGACTGTCAAGATTACTCTGCTCAAAAGCAAATCCATTTATTTGAAGGAGTGATTTGTAGATTATTCTGTCTCTCAATAACTGATCTGCAGTTTCTGGAAATGCCTCATGAGCTCTTCTCCTTTGCCTGGCTGGCAGTTGGCGTCTCACCTGGATCTGGCTGTGGTTTAGAGACACCCTTGGGGGACAAGAGTGGGTGATACTTAAAATTCATTGCAGGACGTTTGATAATAGGAAGCCCATCTTGTCCAGAAGTTCTGCCTTCATTCATTTTCACGTTAGCTTGAAACTGTAACACAGCCCAAATGCCACTTTATACCTGCAAAAGGGCTGAGAGGGAAGAAAGGAAAAAAAAGAAGAAAGAATATTTTCCAGGCAGATGTGCGGATTCCTCTTAGCTGAGGGTATTTGACAGTGCAAAGATGGATGCTTCAGCCAGGTATTTATATTTTCTCCTCAATCTGTTAGAGTGAATTTGGATACTTTTTGGCTACCTTCTCTTCTCCAAGCAGCAGGCTTCTTATTAATGTGTGATATGTCACTTTATTAATTATATTACTATATAACCTTATGGGGCTGATGAAAAGTGTTCTCCAGCATGATGAGGATTCATGTGTGATGAAACCAGGTTGAATCCACGGTGCTCATATCCAACCTTGTGCCACACTTGATTCTTGGGGAAGAAGAATAAAGAAATTTGCAGAAATTTGTGGCCTGTTAACCCAGGCAATGCTTCATTTTTGTGGAAGAGAAAAAGATTTGTGGCTAGTGAAAGGTTTACTACTGAATTTTAAAAATACCATGTATATACACATGCACACATAAATAAAATACATGAATATAAAACAAACACGTATTTACTCCCAGCTACTGAGGGTACATAAGTGTTTTAATTTGATTTAAATACATTTTGCCTGCCATCTTATTGCAGCTGGAGTTGCAGTCTCCAGGTTGAGGTTGTGTGATGCTCACTGAGCAGCCAGGTGGTGGCCTTGCAGGGTGGTAGAGCCAGGCATGTTGATGTTTCCAAAGGAAAATTTCTCTCTCTCTTCATTTTTTTCCCACTGTTAAAACAGATCAATTCATTCAATGAACATGAAATTTAGGTTGAAGTCGTCTTGTGTTACAGTTTTGGCCCCTGTTCAGTGAAGCACATCTTGTGATTCTAGTTTAGACCCATCATATATTTATATATATTATTTTAATGTCACAGTTAAGGCATTTGCTGAAGGGTGTGGACTAAAGCATGTTGCCTAAATGCTCTCTGAATCGGGGTTTTTAATAACATTCACCAGATGTTCAGCAGCCTATTTTTGAGGGGACATATGTAGATGGAGGGTAGGAGAAGCAGCACTTTTTATCATGCTCTGCTTTTCTGTCACTTAAGGACACAGTTGTTTATCATTCATATTTCTATATCTAGATGCAAATGAAAATAAATGTTCCTGGTTTTAACAATTTTATTGAAAAATGATTTAAATTGTTTCTCAATGCTTGTGCTTTTCTTCCATGAGCCATTCTTATCCAAGTGTTTGCTAAAGGAGATGTTAGGCGATAACAGTACTTGTCTGCCTGCTCTGCTTCTGTTCAGCCTTTTGACATTGCTACCATCTCAATGGATGAAGTTCTCAAAAGCAATGTGTGCTTCTGCAGCTATCGCGAGAGGAGGCTGCAGGGTTGAAAGAGTTGTGTTTCTGCCATCTTCTTGACTAGGTGTTTTCTCCCATCTGGACTGTTTGGGGTTTTGGGGTGAAAATCTCAGCTGAGAGATACTGCTGCAGAAGGGATTTCTCCCTGAGTCAACCCTCCAGTGACCTATTCAGCAATCCTCGGCCAATGGGGCATCCCAGCGCTGGTGCAGTACTGTATACTTTTATAGTTGCTGCCTTTTTCTGTGTGGGTTTAAGTGGTGTTTTGACTTCATTTCTGGCTGGAATGGATTTTGTGCAGTTGAGGAGATAAACTGAGAAGCTCCACTCAAACGTACCTTGTTGACAGCCTTCCTTCGCCATGGGAGTGCTTTCTTTTGCTGGCCATACATGGGTTTTAGCCATGGCAGCTGAATTTCTAGTGCATATTATTAAGCCCATAACAAGACTTTTCAGTTGGCAAAGCATGTGTGCACACAGCACCAAATTGCCCAGCGTTACAGCGTGTATAGATCTCAGCCATAAAAGTATAATACTGAAGCATCTCAATATCTTGGCAGGTTTCAGCCTTAGAGCTGGTTTTCCAAAGGAAGTCAGACCCCTTGAGTGATTGTTGGGTTTAGTTGATATCTACCCAGGCACCTCCAAGTTTGTGAGCAGGTGTTGGAGTTTGGTCCTACATCTTCATCCTTGTTTTTTTACCAAGTGCTAAGAGGCTTCGGCTGTGATGCTGAGGATGCTGAGACACCCTTTCTCCAAATGCTTCCCTCCTGTATTTGCAGGGGAGCTTGAGTGCATATGCAGAGACAGGGTTTAATGCGACTGCATTGTCCATCAAAATCTGTATTAAATGAAAATAGGGCTCACTGAATTCCCCTAATCTCTGGTTTGTGTGGCTGACTGATGGAGAGAGTCTTGGCCTACTTTGAAGCGAGAGGAAGGGAATGTGTAAGGGGAAGCAGGAGCTGGAGTTGCTAGGGAAACACAAGCGTGAATGCTTGCATGGCTCTCACCTGATCCCTGCCGCAGCAGCTCCGTGGCACAGGTTCCCTTTCAGACAAGTGTCACGTAGCCTCCCGGGTGAGTTCACAATCACAAAAATACGCTTAAATTGTACCCTCCAGGAGCATTTCTCCCCAGAGGCTTGAGGGGCAGCAGTGATGCCCAGCAGGAGATGGGGATGTGGTCAGTCCCCTGGGCTGTTCCAGGGATGCGCTGCCCACTGGCATCATGGCTGGTCCCTGGGGTTTGTGCTGGGGAATGAGGCAAATGGGGATTTTTCCCTTCTGGGATCACTTCTGGGGAATTGCCACTCTCCCTCAACAGGAGGAAATGCAGCAGGTTCGGTGGTTTCTCCACTCACACAAATATTGCGGGACATGGAGATGACTCTGGACCCATCTAGGTTGTCTCTGTTTTCATTACTCTTACAATTGGAATTCCCGTTTTGTCCCTCTGGACTATATGACCCAGAGTACTTTTCTGTTTGAATAATTTGTACCAGGCCATGTACCTAGTGCTAGCACAGGCCGTACCAGGAAAGATGACTTTCATTGAATTTATGATTATGTAGGTATTTTCTTTGCTGCAAATGTTTTATTTATTGCAATGGTTATTGATAGCTGCACTTACCAATTATGTTCAGGCAAAACAACCTTCTACAACTGCTCTTTCTTTTTTTTGGTGCGCATGGAATAAAAATCAATCCTGGCAAAACCTGAGTATCTGGATGCCTCTTGGCTTCCCCACCTTGTAAGATTTAATAGTATCTTGTAAATGTTTTCATCAGCTGCTCCTGTGCTCTTTAATTGAGCACAGATGAATCTTGAATGAATGGGGTTTGTCTGACTGGGTTTTTGTTTTGTTTTTTTTTTTCGTGTTTAAGCAGTGATCTGTTCACTTTAAGCAGTGAGCACTTTTGGGGGGTGGATAGCAAGTGGCATTGTTTTCTTAAGTTTAGAATTAAACAGTTGAGGAGGAAAGAATTTAAACTTTTCTGTGCTGGCTGCTTCCTTGGGAAGCAGCCTGTACCATGCAGGAATTGGAAGCAGCTGGCTTTGCTTTATAATTAATCAAGCGAGTGATTATCTTGCGATAATCTCGCCCTCTTCATCTCCTATTGCATAAGTAAACAGAATTCCAGCTTGTATAAATTGAGTTTTGGCCTTCTACCTTTTGCTACCAGAGGTGAAAATCAGGCATGCCTTGATGGGCTGCCCCTCCATCAGCTCTGCCTGGCTCATCGTCCGCATTGCCTCGGGATGGTGCAAGGAGGGGCTGAGCCGGGCTGGCTCTGCCAGGAGCGGTGAAGGAGCTTGGTGCCAGCTCATGGGTGAGCTGTCCCTGACTCAGTTGAGCAGGGACCACATTTCACAGCCAAACAGCCTTGTGAAGAGAAGGTGGAAGTGGGTGCTGTGGGGCTCCGGATGTGCTCCACTGTTTTTTCTGTAACAAAGCATTTCTGGCCAGAAGCTGCTGCTTTGAGCTTCAAGCAGAAGAAAGGGACCAATTGAAAAATGAAGGGCACCTGCTAAGGGGTGAATGTGAGACTTGTGCTGTGGTGCCATGGAGTCAGCATCCGGAGTTCAGTAGGGTGGCGCTGGGCGAGATGAGCTCAGATTAGCTGAACTCCTGTCCTTAAGAGCCTTGAGTACATCTGAACTTGCAACAGACTTCAGAGGCAGTTGGCACGCACATGGCCAGCTTTGGCCCAGAGTCACAAATCCTTTTGGCCAGCTTGTCTGAGTGCTGCCAGGGGATCAGAATTGCCACTTCTGCAGATCCCAGCACCCCAGGTTGGGCTTTGCCTTTCCAGGCTGCTCTCAAATCCCATTTAAAAGGAAGGAGAAGGCACATTTGAATAGCAGGCTCTGCATTCATCTCTGATTTTATTCCTTACCATTCCTCTGCAATATCTTCCTGCTGGGTAAGTGATACCATAAGCTGAAAGGAGCTGGCTTTTTGCTTGTCAGTGGCGCTGGCGTGGCCCGTTTGCTCACCTGGAGGCGGGGCCCGCTCAGTGCCAGCTCCTGTTCAAAATACATTTGATTTCTAAATTAAGACAAGGATTCTGCTGAAACACTTGGCATAGGTGAGTTGGAAAAAGGTTTTAAGGGTAAGCAGGTTATTTATACTCTGCCTTGCGTGTCCAGCCTGTGCTTGTGCTGCTAAGTCGTTTATGCTTATTTTATGGAGAAAGACTTCTGCCATAAATACTCCTCTAACCATCAGTCAGCAGCAAGCACAGGGTGGCCATAGGGCGTGATGTCCAGCTTAGATGGAGGAGCCTGGCTGGGGAGGGAGTTTTAAAGGGGATACAGCCCCTTCCCAGAGACCATTTCCTGCACCATACAGCAGCTAAGGGGAAGCAGTGGGCTGGGTGGTGAGGAGCATCCGTCCTCCAAACCTGGGCAGCTTAATTTTAAACACTGGAAAGATTTTCAGGTTCCTTGGGCTGTGAGCAGTCACAGGTTCATGCATTTCATAATTTTTTAGCAGGGATTGATTGGTGTGTTCATATGAGGCCTGCTATGCTATGGCAGTCATCCCACTTGTGAAGTACATGGAAAGTACTGTTCAATATACATTTTCTTCCTTGGATTATAGGTGTGAATTGGCCACTGTGCGCTCAGATTAGTAAAAGGGGTTTGGAGGTGCCTCTTGGTTCAGGGATGGAGGGGAATGCTTTGGCAGGAGCTGAAACCAGTGGGGTATTGAAGAAAATCCCTGTCTTCCTATAAAACATCCGTAGGGGCATTTATCCTCACATTTGTCTCATGGACTTTTCAGTGGGAGAGAATTAAGTGTCTTCTCACAAGTGTTCATCACCACAGCCTTGAGGAGGTTTCTCTTCTTCACAAAATAAATGTAGCACGTGTTCAGCTAAAAATACTGCAGGAGGAATCCTTCCTTGGCCACAGCCTGGATACAGGAGAGCAGCTGTGAGTCGCGGGGATTTTGTTTGTTTTTAAACTTCATCTGTCTTCAAAGTGATGCTGTGGCGGTCGCGAAGTGTTAGAAGAGCCAAAGTCCCTGTTGACCTTCTTTTGCATCCAAGGATGGTTGTGTAGTGACTTCTTGGCAGCTATTTGTAAGTTGGGTTGGAGGAGGCTGTTGGTTTGGTTTGCAGTTACCTGTAAAAGCAGAAAATCTGGAGGTTACTGGTATAAGTTGGACTTTGGTAGCTGCAGGATGGAGCATCCCTGAGGTCACTCATCAGCGTGATGACCTGCTGCTTCACAGAGCAGAGGGTGAGCAGAGGTGTCTCGGCCTAACTTTCTGCAGGAATCAATCCATGATACTGAACCTTCCTCATTGAGCAAGGCACCCTGTTCACCGTGTTAACGGGTAAAATGGATATTGACGCCACAAATTGACTGTCTTCCTCTTACCGTGCATGCCTTTGATCAGTTCACTGCTTTTGAAAAGTCAAACCACTCCCATGCATGTCTCAGTGGGATGGGATTTCTTACGTTTGGCTTAACCTTCTATTTTAGGGTCTTTTGTCCTTGCAGGTAATTTCAGCTTAGTGTTTTCATTCTTAAACCCATAATGTGGGGCTCTTGTTGCCTCGATAGTTTCCGGGTGTGGTCGGGCTTCCGTGCGAGAGTTTCTCCCACCACTTGCTGCGGGAAGTGCCATTCCAGCGGGCGGTGGTAGTGGTGGGGTGGTCCCACAGCCGAACTGCTTGGGAAAGATGTGGGTAATTAAGGAAAAATATTTTTCGCACAAAACCCCCCCATAAATCCCAAACTACTAACGTACTTGACGATGTGTTCCAAGAGGTATGGACAGAGGGACAGTGTATCTTACCTTAGCTGTCAGATACTCTCAGAGAAATGCCTAGCAGACACACTTGAAGTGATAGTTGAATAAGTTTTCTTACTGTCAAGTCTTCTTCCACATCCAAGATATTTTGAACTCGGTTCTAGCCATCCAGTTCCACTTTTGTGTAACAAGGGAGCAGTAAGCAAAAGGTTACTGTTACACATCCACAGGTATGTAACAAGATTTACCAGGGAGCTGACCTGGAGGATGCAGCAGTTTCAGGGCAGCTTTTTAAACGCCACCAATAACTCACCTGCTACAGGTCTCTTAAAGCTCAAATCCTGAAGAGTACCAGGGGTGATAGTTCTTAAAATATGTGCTGTTTTAAACTTCCTTAATTACATTAGCACAGCTGAATTTTCAAGGCTAGGCTGGATGGGGCTTTGAGCAACCTGGTCTAGTGAGAGGTGTCCCTGCCCATGGCAGAGAGGTTGGAACTGGATGATCCTTAAGGTCCCTTCCAACCCAAGCCATTTTATGGTTCTGTGAATTCAAACTGTAGCTTCTAATATGAAATGTCAAGCAGATGCTTGTAAAGGTTGCTTGCATGTGGCATAAGTTCTGGGTTTGATACGAATATGTGATGCCTGTGAAACAAACCTGATTTTTATTTGGCATTTTCTCATCAAAATCTATACTGGAACACCCTTATCTTACAGTGTCATGTGTGCGGGATTAGATAGTTGAGGCGTTAATAAAATATTGTTGTGCCTTATCAGATCTCTGACTCTTTAAACCTCTCAAGGACACTTAGCAGAAATTTGTCATTTTCTGTTTGTGAATCTTCTGCTGATTATGACGTACAGTCACCGAAGATAACAGGGAATGGTCCTCCAGCTCTTCCTCTGATGTAGGAACTGTGAGCTCTGTTTTTCCTGCTTCTACCAATAAAGCTGAAAGACCTTTTCTCATTCCTCTTGTTGAAACTTATTTTCCCAAGCTTCTGTTTGTTCTTGCAGTGGGGTACAGTTGATGCCCTTCTGTACCAATCTATTTTAAGACTAAAAGTAGTGTTCTTAAAAATCAAATCCATTTAGGGCCCTAAGTGCAACTCTTACATACAAGTTGGCACTCCTAAACCTTCTTAACTTAGATATCAATAGTTAAATTTTTAAAGGTACTTTTAAAGGTTATAAACCTTTTGTTCCTGATCTATAAGTTACTCTGAATGTAGAAATCATTGCTTCAGGCAGAATTTCTGTACTGAATCAAGGCCATGATTTCTCTGTCCTCCTCTGTTTCAGAAGGTACATGAAGTCCCATAAGAGCCGTGTGGGCAGCCTGGCCTCCGGGAGTGGGGCTGCTGTGATCCCAGGAGGCTGAAATTATCAAAACTTGTTTCATAAAAGCAGTTCTGTGTTGAGAAAGGTATCCGTAAATGTAATTCATGCTAACAAGCTGCTGGAAGCAGTAGTATAAGTGCACACTTAAGGCAGTGAGCTGGTATAGTTTCTGAAAATCTGTTGTTTGGGGGTTTTATTTATTTTGAACTTCTTCATTAATTTTTTTTAGTTGAATTAAATTTCACTTTGCTTTTTTGCTACAGGAAGAAACAGAAGCTAATGATTTCTTCTTGGATTTATTTGGTGTAAGGAGGGCTAACTTAAATGTTAAGTCAGGTGGCTTTTCTGGTTGAGCTCTCAAATGCATTGAGATTGAGCCATCTCAGTGGACAGCTACTCTGTCATTGTGGGGCTTTTGCACAACTAATTGGAATGTTACTTGTAGCAATTTGTGACTGTTGCTCCTTGCCCTCATTTCTGTTAGTCTTGGGTTAACAATTCCTTTCTTCACTCTGGAGAAAGGAGTATTTCTTTTTTTTCTGTTTGTGTATCAATGCTTTCTTATTCCTTTCTCAAGCATTGCTGTATTTTGAAGGGACTTTTGGGAGCTAGGGAGTTGTACAACATGTGCCATACTACACAACCTAGATCCCTGGTTTATTGTTGTCTAAATAATTGCAATTAAATGCAAAATAATTACAAATACTGTCTCCTTTTTACAGACACCCCTGGGATACAGTGATCAAAGCTGCTATGAGAAAGTACCCCAACCCAATGAATCCATGTGTGGTAGGGGTGGATGTCCTTGACAGAACCCTTGATAACCAGGGGAGGTTGCATAGCCACCGTCTCCTCAGCACAGAGTGGGGATTGCCAAGTATTGTAAAAGCGGTACGCTTTGACAGTCATAATGGTTTACTAAGTCTGTGATGCGTTTTTATGTCATCAGAATTGGAGCTGAATTCAAAGTAAAAGCTTAATTTGTAGGAAATACAATCAACAAATATCACATAAGCTGTAATTAGTGTACCTAGCGGAGAGAATATGTTGTAGACTTTATACGTCTATCGAGTCTGTATGTCTATACATGCCTTCCAGACTGGTCTGTGTCATGTTATATGGCTGATACCACCTGCAAGGATGTAGTCTTGCCAGTGACCCTACTGTTGTGGTATCCATTAATTACTTTTATTTATTTAGGGCCACTAGAAACTTGACATTTTTGTGTTTCAATGGCTTTTTTCTGTTTTGTTTTTAGTACTTAACTTTATTTTTTATTTCTTACTTTTCAGATTTTAGGAACAAGCAGAACTCTGACTTACATTGAGGAACATTCTGTGGTAGATCCAGTAGAAAAAAAGATGGAGCTTTGCTCAACTAATGTGAGTGGTAGCTTAAGAAGTTAGTTCTGGAGATTAGATGTTTTGCTCTTAACATTTAGATTAGGAATGTGTTTGCATCTTTCATCAGGGGGTGGCAGTTTCCACATCTTAATTGGCATGTTAGCTGGCTCTTTTTTATTCCTCCTTCTTCTTTCCACAAATAGGAAACTTTAAATACTTTGGGATCAAACATTTGTGATTCTTTTTTAATTAAAGGCTATTTCTCAGAGTTCCTGTGAAGAAGTTTGACTTTAGATGAATAACTTCTTCTGCATTATGCTGCCATTTACAACAAAAGTTGTAACTTGAAATGCATTTTTTCAGAAGATGTAAATGAAGTATTATGCTATATCCTGGGAACTTGTAACTATCAGATTTAAAGTGGAGTTGTCTGTAGGAGAGCATTGTCTCTGTACAAGATGCATTGTCTTTCTGGAGTATTAATTTTCTGTACAGTCCAAATAGTGTTATGGTGATCTTGGTTTTGAAGTGCCTCTCTGGGTCACATGCCATAAATCAGATAAGACTCAACATTCGGAGAAAACAAATGGCAAGCTGCTTGTGCTTCGTACTGTGAATAGGCAGTTAGATTGATATAATTAGATCTAGAACAGGAGAAGATCCATCACCCTTTATAGGTCTTTTTATTGACTGTGTTCTGGGTTTTATATTCAATGTACACTGCTCTGTCTCTGACATTGAGTGCTCTACTGTTGAGTAGTGCTGTTGATAACAGAAAAAAGAAAGGCGGGAAGTGACGATTTCAGCTTTATTTTTTCTTTTTAAGATTACTCTCACAAACTTAGTGTCTGTTGATGAGAGACTGGTTTACACGCCGCATCCTGAAAACCCTGAAAAGTAAGTAAGGATATTTTTGTGCTTCTTTGTACATAGGAGACATTTATGTTAGTCCAGTTCACTTTAGGTATTAACTTTTCTTTATTCTCTTACAGAACTGTGCTAACTCAAGAAGCAATTATTACTGTTAAAGGCATTAGCTTGAGCAGTTATCTGGAAAGCTTAATGGCGAACACAATATCTTCCAATGCCAGAAAGGTACATCTTTATTCTGTTTTCTCTCTCTGTCCTCCAACTCCTTCGTTTCTTTTTGTTAAAATAGTAATGTCAATCACATGTCCTGAATACTATACTTAATTTCACTAAACTTTGGTCACAGTTTCAACTCAGCAACTAGAATGTAATTTCCCAAAGTTTCCCAAAGGTTTCACTACAAAATCTTTGGTTTTTAACTAGAAATGCACAGCACAACAAACAAACTTCTGTGTGCATGCTACATAGTATAGCATATACATAATGCTAGTTGGTTTTGTGTTGGGGTTTTGTTTTTTTTTTTTTTCTTCCAAAGCACCTTTTTAAACAGTGACCTCCTATTTCCAGGAGTTAGTGCTAGTAGTGAACATAACTTTTCTTGTGAGACCTTACTTGGAATATTGTTTACAGTTCTGGTGCCCTCAACAAAAAAAAGACATGGAACTGTTGGAACAAGTCCAGAGGAGGGCCACGAGGGTGATCAAGGGGCTGGAGCACCTCCCATATGAAGACTGTCTGAGAAAGCTGGGGCTATTCAGCCTGGAGAAGAGAAGGCTGTGTGGGGACCTCATAGCAGCCTTCCAGCATGTGAAGGGAGCCTATAAGGATGCTGGGGAAGGTCTCTTCATTAGGGACTGTAGTGATAGGACAAGGGGTAACGGGTTCAAACTTAAACAGGGGAAGTTTAGATTGGA
>JANHGB010047524.1:21488-34863 GCA_026283785.1 Coracopsis vasa
TTGCACTTGTCATGGTTAAACTTCATAAGGTTGGCATCAGCCCACCTCACAAGCATGTCAAGGTCCCTCTGGATGGCTTTCCTTCCCTCCAGCCTATCAACTGAACCACACAGCTTGGTGTCATCGGCAAACTTGCTGGGACACATCAGTCCCACTGTCCGTGTCACTGACTATCAGAAGATAAAAACTTTCTATCCTACGATAATGAGATGGGACAAGACACCTGGAAAGCACATCTGGCTGATGCAGATGACACCTCTGAAAACAAGTATTTGTCAATCCTTAATCTCCTACTGAGGATGCTCTGAGTTTGGGATTCCTGTTGTGCTCCAGAAAACATTTGTGGGTTCATTGGGCTTCCCAGTGCATCGAAGTGCATAAGAGAGAGTCGCTTTCTAGCACTGCTGTGTTGTGCTCTGTTCTTGCCATCCCTCAGGTGGATGGTTTGCAAGGAGGGATTTCCCAAAAGCATTTGGTATTGACTCAGCCCTCCTTCCAGAAGCCCAGGGAAATATCTGCTGGGGCACTTGGAATCCCCTCCTGGAGTTGCTGAGCTCCATGGGGACTTTCACATGTGCTTTGATCTTGGTGTCTGATGCTCTTTGAAACAGATTTTGTGAAGAGCAGATAGCTGGTGAAGACTTTTGACTTCTATTTTGCAGCAGCTCTTAGTACATTTTGCCTTTATGATGATGACTGTTGGAAGTGAAAGACCTCTATTGGATGCAACTTTGACACAGGAAGGCATGGACAGCATCTGTGGAGCTGCAAGTGCAGTTTTCATCACAGATTAACTCAAAGCAGTGGCTTTCTGTTTTGCAAACTCTCCTACTTGATGGACAAGAGGATGCTGTGCAGAAGGGGATTGAGCAAGAGTATGGGGGAATTTGGATACAACCAGCAAGTCTTGGCACTAAAACATTGGATGTGATGGGAAAGGTATCCCTCCTCTGAGAGCTGTACTCTTCAAGTCCTTGAGTGACTCTGAATCTCTGGGAAGGTGTGTTGCTCTGTCCTTCACCACTGAAATCGCATCCAAGTGAGGCTTTTTTCCAGTGACACACACCTGCCTCACGCTGCTGCCAACAGCTCCTTGGATGGTGCGCTGGGAAGAGCTCTTTGGACTGCTGTTGTAATGCTCTCGCTCAACATACCCCATGTTTGCCTACCTGGTTTAAAGTGTTACTAGTTCTTGAATAAAAAAAGCTATTTGCAAGAACTCATTAGCTTCTCTGCTCTTGAGCACTACAGCTTTTAAGAAGTGGCTGCTAAAGATGTGGTCAGATGTGCTATTGAAATTAAAATGCAATATGAATTTAATGTGAAATAGCTGCTCCTAAATGGATGCATACATGTAGATATTCCTAATCTGGAGTGGAGAATTAATTTTTAATCTGTTTTATTTCAGTGTGATATAGCCACAAGGCCAAATTGAAACAAAACAATATCATTCCAGGGTAAACATGCTTGCCTGTGGGTATTCAGGAGGAGCAGGAGCCTGAACAGCTCTGCTGGAACAGCTTGGTGTATGCACAAGCCGCAAACCGATTGCAGGCAGCAGTCATCTGCTGTGATTTTAAGAGGGAACCCATGATGTGGAAAATCCTTTGCAGCTGATATGTCAGTCATACCTGAGGATCAGCCAGGAGGGAGGGATAACAGCACGTTTGCTTTCCAGTCGAGGGCGAACAGCTTGCAAAAAACTCGAGTAAAGCTGGAAATAAGCTGCTGGGGCTTAATGGGGAATTGCAGTGTGATGTGCAAGCAGTTACAATGTTGGAGAATATGAAGTAAAAGCACTCGGGGAAAAAGTAAATGGAGCTGGTACTGGTGATTTCAGTCAGTGTCTTGAAAGCAATCAGACTGATCAGAATTTCTTGCAAACCACCGTATTATGGGGTGTTTGCCCAAGGCCTGCTTTAAGTTAGCTGGCTCTTCAGGAGGTATCTCTGTGGGAGCTGTTTGCACTGAGGGTCATGCGAGGGGATGCGGAAGTTTTCAAGGTGGTTCTGGGAACATTTTAGGCTAAAATACACCAAAAAACCCCAAAATCTGCAATGGGTATAAGTGGTATTTTCTCCTTTTAACATGCCTGAGCCAGGCTCCCCCACCCCTTAATCACATCCTTCTCTCTGTGCTCCCTTCCGTGTGTGGCTCCGGATGTGCCAAACCAGCAACTCTCCTCCATGATGCCTTTGGCCAGATTTTGAGGTAGGGAGAGAAGTTCACAGCTCTCAGGGGTTGAGGAGCGTTTGGGGTGACTTCATGCCAGCAGTGGTTTCCATGTTGGGCTGCCTCCTCATCCTCTCCTTGCCTGCGCCGTTGACATTGTGCCGATGGTCCCAGGTCGGTTGATTGGCCCCAGTGCTGGTGTCCTCACACCCAGTGTGATTGTTGATGGGTAGGACAGAGGGATGACAGGCGCTGGATGACAGTGTGTACAGCCACAGGGCTCTTCTGACCACCGTGCTCTCTTGGGTCCTCTGACTGGAAGCAGTGCCAGATGCCACATTTTCCTTGATAGAGTTAAATAATGCTTTTTTTTCTCTTTTTTTCTCTCCCCCTCCTTTTTTTTTTCCTTTGCTTTCTTCTCTTTTCATGGAGAATGATGATGCTTTTCTGCTTTAGCTATTTATACATCCAGACAACCCTGCCCGCTAGTGCTGTTCCTTATTTTAGCACAGCTCAGCTCCTTCCTTTGAGGTTGCCTTCACCTGGTTTATTTTGTGGTTTAATAAGCCAGTCTTCACCCTGGCTTTGCCTTCAGGCCTGTGAGTTATCCCAATTAAGGGCTATGGTATTTTTCTCTTAGTTCTATAAATGCTCAAAACCCTGGTGCTAAACAGCATTAAGCCAAGCACCAGCTGCCTGGGGTCCTGGGTGCCTGTGGAAGTTGGGTGAAACATCCCTTTGCATTTTGGTTTTTTATATTCTTTGGTTTTGCAAGTTGGAAGAAGCTCTAATAACTTATTTCCATGTTTTGTTGCTTGAAAACTGACAAACCCATCACTTCAGAAGGGTGAAGATGCCAAGTACAAGTCTGCAGCTGAAATTACAGGTGTTGTTAGCAAAGCAGTGAAATGCGATGGGATCCTGGACTGTTGAGGGTCATCCCACCCTTGTGGCATCTTCTTGCTATAGGGGAATACTTGATTTCATCTTAGCAAAACCTGCTGGGTTGTTTGTGCTGGGATGACAGTGGTGACACACCAGGCAGATTCTTTGTACTTGATATTGTGTTGTTTCACCTCTGATAGAAATTGGGTGCTTTTCATCCAGTCTCAAAACCACCTGTGCTAAAATGGTTGATGATTAATGTGATTTTTTTTCCCTCTCAATTCTGGGAAATCTCAGCAGAAGGTTGGAGCAGAGCTGGAAGCGGCAGCAAACGCCATGTTTCCCTTATGGGGAAAGAGCCTCATCCTTCCCTATTAAAAAATTAACAATAATCAAGTAATTCCTTTATACTCATAGCTGACCAGAAAAAAACTTGCCCACCTCAGGAGTCTCCTCATCTGTTTGTTGAAATCTTTTTTTCAGGATGCAGGACTCACTTTTTTTTCTAGTTCAAGGAAATTGCATCCTCACTGGGAGCGATGGTGTAATAGTGTGTTGATGGGAAAGCGATCAGGGCACTTTGGTTTTCTCTCATATTAAACCTTGCAGCAGGTTTACCTGCTGGAATTGAGAAGATTTAAAGTGAAAGCAGAGACGTTCAAATGAAGATAGCATGCTGAGTGATGGTGATGGAAAATGGCTGTAAAACATTAGGGATGGTAGCCTGAAATCTCACAGTCAGAAGGCAAAAGAAAAGTAAAGATAAAAAGTTCCTCAGAGATGTTTGCTTAAAAAAAAAAAGGAGTAAAAATCTCATTTGGTGCTGATGTGCATTTGAAAAATTTGGCAATTCAAAGAAAGCAAATGCTGAAAAAAAGAAATTAAAATTCCTCATATTGTTTGACAGGCAAGAGAAGCAAGAGACTGCTGCTTTAGAGGAAGCGCCATTGTCATGTGTGGTATGTTCTGAAATTGGGAGAGAATATTGAACTGGGGGGGGGAGTTAGGAATGGAGGAATAGGCTAATTATATATAATCTTAAAATGAATTAGGTGATATAAATGTAATGAAAGCAAATCCTGTTCCTGGAGAGACTTTTCAGTTCTCATTTTGATATCCTAGGGCAATGGCATGTTGCTCTCTGACAGACAGCCGTTTGATTTGGAAATATGTGAATAATTGAGAAGTGGAACCTCTTTGAATTTGTTACTTTCCCCTCTAGCGTTTGAAGGACTAATTATAGGAATAGCTGCAGAATGCCCTATGCAGGCATGCATGCAGCCAATTTTGTACTTTGCCGCTTGCATGAGTCACTGCACTACATCCTGTGCTCTTTGATATGTGTCCTTGCTTAAAAAATTATATATTTATTTTATAGATGAAGAGATAAGTGTGTTGTACTCCTTGTCGCTGAGCCTTTGTTAAATGGCAAAAAAACGCACAGCTGCTCTGTGGTTGAGTCTGGGGATGGGCTGGGATGTATTGAGTGGTTGGGTAGGGATAAACTTAAGCATCTGGGCAAGGCTTGTGCTGCCTGCTTGATGGAGAGGCATCACCCTATTTTAAGATGGTTTTAAAATGGGTCTGAGGAACCTCCTGTCTGCAGTTCTGTGCTTACCAGCAGCCGAAGGCTGACCTTGCACTAGGCAGGAGGAACCATCTCCCTGTGCCCAGTGTGGCCGCTGCCAATCACCTGGATGGCATGAGCAAAATCAACATGACCAACCTAAGCTCTCCCAGGAGGAGAGAGGGTTAATCAGGTTAATCAGCTGTGTCACTGGTCTGAGGCACTTGGTCTTGTTTATCATCTCTGCCTGTGCTCAGTCCCAGGGTGATGGGTTTTGAAGGGGGGTTAGGGCCAGCATAAGGATGGGAGACACTGAATGTGTGAGTAAAAATACTTCTCAGTCTGGAAAAAAACCAGTATCTCACTACTTTGAAAAGTTCACAAATCCTAAATAATAATCTGTATAAATGTCTTAAAATACGTTAAGCCTTTCTCTCCCACTGAAGGTAACGTTTATGATGGGAGCAAAACCGTTGCTGTGTTGGGCTGCGCAGGGGGAGAAGAGAGGGGCATTTACAGCAAGGTGATAGATGTAAAGCCACAAGCCTGCATGCAAGATCTGTAATTCCCAAGCTGTGCTCAGCAGACCTGTTACAGTGTCTTACATTAAGCTTTTTGTTGTTTAGGTAACATGGAAAGTTTGGGATCTTCTGACATTGATGAGTCAGATACTCCTAGTGGCTTGTTCCTGACTGATGTATAACCTTGGGCTTGGAGCTGTGCCTCTTACTCCGGCTCTCCCCACCTGTGATAACTGGGATAATGACATTTGCTGCTATTTGTAAAGCAGGACTGGCATGGGGAGCTGCAAAGTAAACTGGGATGCCTCGCCAGGCAAAGATGCGGGAGGTTCTGCTCACGGTTTTGGCTGAGAACCGATGCATGAGGTTCTCAAGATGTGGCGCATCCTTTGTCTCACCTTCTTCAGGCAATATCCTCCTTGGAAAGAGACTAATGCGGTGAGGACCAGATGTATGTTAAACCCTTGGGGCCGTATTGAAATGCAAATGGAAATGAAATAGTATATTACTTCCAAGAGCCGTAGTGGTGATATAAAGATGAAAACGCAGTGTTAGTAGAATGTGCATCAAAAGGGGATAGCTGGGTATCAGTCCTGACAATGCTTTATCCTGTTGGGAAACCTGCATGCAATGCAGTGTTGTATTTAGGGTTTTGAGGTCATTGTTACACAGATTATTTAAGCCTGTATGCATTTTTAGCTGGACTTTGTCTAAAGAATAAACATAGCCAGGGTTTTTTTCCTGTCATCAGCTAAACAGCTAGATCAAGGGCTTGAGTCAGCAATCCGTGCGAAAAACGTCACTGGCTGTCTTCAAAAAAAATTTCCTAACATTTCTGCTTTTGAAAATGTAATTGTGCATAAAGTGATGCATGTTATTTTTACTTCACAAATGATTCTGGTGTCTGGACTGTGCTTGTCTGTGTCTTGGCTCTTCTCCTCACTTGTGTGTATGGTGCTTTGCTTCCTGCATGGATCCATGTATGCCTGAGATGGCAACCTAAAGATGGGACTAGTCCTCTTCCAAGAACAAAAAAAGCTTAATTATCTCCTTCTGAAGAAACAGTGGCACAAGGGCAGGACCTTTATTTTTGCCACACTAGGAATGTGTGGCTTGTATCGGCATAACTACCATGTAGCCCCTACCCCACTGGAAAAGCCTGCTGTGAACAAGGGACTCCAGCTCTTGCTGCAAGGCTTGTAGGTTTTCCTTTGCTTTGATTCAATCTGTAGAACTACATTTTGATAGAAACACCAGTATTGTTCAGAATTGGTGGTGAGATAGCTAATCTAGTTGTCTCTCTTATGGCAAGGACAATATGTTAATACCTTGCTATTGTGAGATCAGAGGTGGTTGTGAGATGCCAGCTCCGACCAAGTAATATGGTGACTTCTTTCCTTAGATTTTTCAAAACTGTGAAGTGGCTTGTGGATACTTAACTTGAGACGTTTTTAACAATTTTTGTCCCCTCAGGAGTCAGACACCTTTTCAAGATAGGTTAGACTGGCTAACCTGCATGAAAATCTGTACTCCCTTTGAAAGTCTTGGCCCACATCTTCCAGAATACAGCCAGGCAGGCACGGTAGCTTCCTCCGCTTCAGTGTAAAGGTCACTTATGATGTGTTGTTAATGAATAGTTACTACTGCATGCTTCCCTCTTTAAATGGCAGGGACATCCTTGCTACATAAAACATTAAAAACTTGTTAAGATGGAAAATACCAGTGAAAAATGAATGAAAACCCTATGCAAAATCTCTGCTCACAGGGAAACTGCTGCAGACATTCATCTGGAGGAGAGTGGGGATGAGTTGTGCAGGGAGGAGCTTGTGAAAGAGTTGTGTCCTTCTCCCAGCAGCTGTTGGCTCTAAATGGCACTTACAGGCTCAGGGCAGTTGTTCAAAGGGATTGGGTTCCTCAAATCCCAACATGAAAAGAAATGCAGACTGTGTAGATAGGTCAAATGAAAATCAAGAGCAAAGACACAGTTAGTAACACTCTGCATTTGATTTACCAGTAGTTGCTTGGTCCTTGCAGCAATTGAAGTATTTTAAATGATGTTTTTTAGTTTGAAGACATTTAGTATACGAACCTAGACAATGGCCAGACTGGGCCAGAGCAAAAGCCCATCCAGCAAGGTGGCCTGACCCCGTCTATTGCCAAAAGATGCCTGGAGAGGAATGACGGAACAAGCAAGTGCACTTGGTTCTTCTTAAAACATTACAGGGCATCTTCTGAGAAGGGAATCTCCACATCACCTGCTCTTTTCATGAGGAACTGTCTTCTCCATGTTTGTTTTGAACGTAAATCTTACCATCTGTGATTGTTTCACCCTTCATCACTTCTTGTTTATTACTGGTTCTGCTCTTCATCAGTCATCTCACCCTTGCAAAGTATGGGCTGTCTTAGAGCTGGGGGAGATTGATCAGCAATATTATTCTCCAGTCTTAATTCAGCATTAAGAAGAGTGCATATCAGTGGTCACCGAGATCCCAGGATAGCTAAAATAATAAGTTATGTTTTCCTGGGGTTATTTTATTAAAGAAAGTGAATTCTGTACTAGAGTATTTAAAATGAAAGGCTTAAACTGTGACGTGATACCCACGGTAAATGTGCGCATGTAGTGGTGGGCTGAAACTCTCCTTATATTTGCTCTGACCTCAAAAAGAGATATAAGTGGTGGAGAGTTTCCTGTCCTTGTGGCTGTCTTGCCTGGGGCAGGTGTGTTCACCTACTTGGTGTGGACAGTCCTTTCCTCTCCAAAAAGTTATCAAAAGTTTTGTTTGCTCTTCTCAGATAGCTGCAACGCCTTACCAAAGTTCAGGAAAATTGGCTGAAGAGCATCGAGACCCATGTGTTAAAACCTAGTGGGTAGTTCAGTGGTTTTATTGCTCAGCTGGCAGCAGTTGCAGAGAAACTTTCCACATTGCCTTGGAATATTTTATTACTTTATGTAGTGAAAAATTGAATTTATTCATGGTATGGCCTTCATTTCTGTTGCTGCTGATTAACAGCAGTATACAGTAATGTCTCATGCAGTATCTTTTTATTGGAGAGGTGGGAGTAGTTTGCACGCCTGTGTCCCTGAGCAAGGAGAGGCAGTGAGAAGATCTGTTTGGAGTTGCAGTTTGCTCATCTCCATGTGGCTGCCAGACCTGTGTGTGTATGTTCCTGCAGGCACCTCTCTCATCTTACAACTCATGCACACAGAGGTAAACAAGTGATAACTGCATCTTGCTGATGAAGGTTTTGAGGAGAAAGGGTTTGACTGCAGCCTAAAATAATTTTACAGGTTATGGAGGGAGTATTTGAAAGATTTTTTGCAAGGTGGTTTAAACAAGGATGAATTAATCCTTGGTTGCCTTCTTACTGAAATCTGGAGGAGAAGGAAGAGAAAAATGTAAAGTATCTTGAAGTTTTGGTGTGGTTTGCTCTGTCAAGGTCTGACCTACTCTCTGGTATCAGGAAGGGTCTCTCCACTGAGTGTTCAGGTTAGTAGAGGGAGGAACCACTTTCGATCATTTATCATTCATCAACCTAGCCACCTTCAATCATTTATCAACAGTCCTTGGTAACCAGGGAGGTCCCAGTTGACTGCAAATAAGCAAATGTGATGTCCATCTACAAGAAGGGCTGGAAGGAGGATCTAGTGGTGAACTATAGGCTGCAATAAGGTCTCCCCAAAGCTTTCTGTTCTCTTGGGTTCTCATTGCATTTCCAATGAGAAATCCATTGAAATACTTGTGATATCTCTGGGACTGCGCAGACAAGGGCATCTCTGTTTTCTTATTCTCATACGTGAGCATCTGAATACATGGGAGCAGCATCAGGGATAGGGCTTGTGGAAGTTCCCACCTATCTTGAGGTTAGGAGATTGTCTAGGAGTACAGGACTGAATCTTAGAATATTACTTGATGTTGCTTTATGTAATAGTGGAGCCTGGTCACCATGGAAACAGGAATCTAAATGGGAAGGTGAACTGGAAGGAAATGTGCCCAGTTTCTGGGGTGGAGCTGTTGAGCTCATGTCATCCAGAAGGCTTGGACCCAGATGGGAGAGTAAGTGCCTCTCCTTCCATGCCGTGTGCACACTGTGGTCCAAAGTGTTTTAGTTTTCCTTATGGCTTGAGAAAACATTAAAACACTAGGATGGAGAAGGACTGTCCAAAAGCATTTACTTATCTTACTGCTTTCCACCTGTGAAACAGGCAGAGTTTCAACTTTGTGGAACAATCTCTCAGAAACATTCTTATTTCAAAGTCGAATCCGGATGCTGTGAGTGCAGGTAATCAAGAGGAAAGCTAATAGGGGACTACATTCCCCCCCTTTTACATAATATATATCCCGCATCTCTTTTATAACTTGTCCTTAGAGAATCACTGCAGTTATCCAGCCATTTCTTCCGTGCCTTTCATTATTGTAACAGAAACAATCACTGGAAATTGCATGATGGTATTGGGTTGTGCTACATTCCTTCCTCAGGTCATTTGACGGGAGCTTTTTTCAATAGACCCAAAGCAGAAAGGTACATTTCTGTAAACATGAGACAAGTCCTAGATATGCGGTAGCCACTTGGGAGAAAACTCCATTGTAAAAGAGGCTTTTAAAATTGCTCATGTGGGATTTGCCATTAAGAGCGTAAAGATGGGAGAAATGGACTTCTGATTCAGCTGACAACTTGCTTCTCATCCTTGAAGAATTTTAGGAATGTCTTTACTTCCTTTTGGAGGGCTTAAGGCTAGTGTGTGATTGCAAGGGCTAGAGAGTTGCTTTTCTTCCTGCCTCCCTTCTCTTTCAGGGTAGGTTCAGCTGCCTTCCCATGCTTTGACTGAAGCTTTTTAACTCTTGAAATACCAGTGTATGCTGGGAAAGAGGCTTTTAAACATCAGTGGTTTCTTCTTTTACAAAACCTGGATGATCTGAAGATCTAGGGTGTAATGTAAAAGATGTTACTTGCTTCAAGGAGTTATCAGGTATTCTTATACATACTGCTGTGGGCTGAACTAAAGGAACTCTGATTGGGATGTGGTAATGCATGCTTGTCCTTCATCAGTGTAACTGACTATAAATTGTGCTACTGCTTGTTTGTGCAGTGTACTTTGATCATATTCTTACCTTTTGGGCTAAAATGCACCAAGGTGTCAGAGCATCAGGGATTGTTTACATGCTGGGGAATCCAGGTCACACTGGCAGCTATAATTGGCATGTTTTATTCTCTAGAACATGGAGAAATATGGGAATTTTGTATCATATGCTAATAGTCTGCCCAAAATTGCTTAATTACCCATCAATACATTGAACCCTTAAGCGTGTTGTAGGGAGCGATGGGCTTTGCTGCAATTCAGGGCTCTGTGTAAAGAGCTGGGTGAGCAACCTCAGCATGGTCCTACAGGAATTCTTCTTACTGAAGCCCTTGGTTTCTCTGAAGCAGAAGTCTGGTTTTCTTGGATGGATAAAGTAGAGATCCCAGTGGGGATCAGCCAGCAAATGTCCATCATCACACTGGAACTTAGGTTTGAACTTAGACATCTGGTGAGGTTTTCTCTCTGCCACTGCCTCCCCTACACCTGGCTGTCAGGGAGAAGCTCAATGCGTGTAAAGCTATAGAGTAGCAGGAAGGTGATCTTAGAAAGCTGATTTCTAGATAGAGAGAATCTTCTTCTACTGACAGAGTTATCAAATTAACTCTTCCCCGAGTTTCCCACTTGCTCATGTAATCTCCTGATCAAGTGAGTCATCTGTATGGTGTATTTGAATTTTGGTCAGTGATGAAGTTTAAAGCAGTGATTTTGAGCCCATAGTTTAGAGTGCTTGTGCTTATTTATTTCCTTTCTTCCTCCATCCTATTGAGAAAACTGCCCAGCTCTGAGCTTTGATTATTCAAGTGAAAGAGGGTGACAAGAAGACAAACAAACATCATTTAGTTCTGGGGGGCATGCTTTCCTGATGCTTGACCTTTTGGACTTTCAACATCTTCTTGTCCATTTACATGCATTACAGTTTTTCCAATTACCAGTGAATTAAATTTGGAATTGTGGTATTTGGAAATGTCAAGCAGAATCAATAGAAAAGCACTTGGGGCCCAATCTTAGTAGACTCAGCACATTTTAAAGCATATTTGAAATGTCCCTGCTGATAAATCTCAGAGGACCACGTGCAGATTATGAATTGAGGTGCTGCTGTTTGGGTACTGAAGTTCTCTGTGGCTTGCCAGGTGTTCTCTGGTGTTTTAGACATGCATCAGTCTCTCTCCGGAGAAGACCTTAGAAATCAGAAGCTCTGAAAAGCATTTCTGCTGTTGGCAGCGGCATGGGAGTTTGAGGACGGTAGGATGGAGCAGGTACATGTAAAAGAGCTGGGAAAGGTATTGCCAAGTGGTTATTACTGTTCCTTAAATTCTTCACTCCACAAGGAGATGCTCCTGTATCCACATCCCTTCGCCTGGAAAGAAGTTGCTTTTGTAGACTTGCTTTGAAAGCTTTTCAAAACTTCACTCTGTGTATGTGGGAAATATTTATGAACTAAGTGATTTTGCTTCCTCCTCCCATGCCCTTCAGAGAACTTAGGCTGGCTCCTGAGGAGAACAGGAGAGAACAAATGAGGATGTTTTAAATCTCATTTCAGTATTTGCTGCATATTTTATGTAGTGATTTGTGGTATCTGGTCAAAATTTGCTCTCTACTTGATTTTTCAGGAGTGTAGTTGTAAATATCTTAATCTTGTCATTAAAGTCGAATATTTTCCATCACTGAGGCTGCAAAGTTTAGCAGCTGAGATAATATTCTCGGTAGCTTATTTGCACAGTGCTTAACCCACAAGGGTCCATTTTTCATGCCAGAGAATACTCATTGCTGTTACAAACTAAATAAATGGTCTCCTTAATGCTTTACACCTCAAATTTAAGAAAAAAAAAAGTAATGTCAATAACTAGATGCTTGTTTGAAAACTCATAGTCTGCAGGGTAAACACAACCCTCTCCTCTATGGAAATCCTATATGGGTCAAGGCATTTTCTTGCAAAGGGTGTAAGGAGGTGTCTCCTAATGAGCAAGGCGATTGGAGGAGTGGTAGGCATTCACCTGTTTTGCTTCTGGTAGAGGTCCTTCATGAGTTGGCATCCTTGGGCACAGTCACACATGGATAGACAGCAGCTCAGCACCTTGGGGAAGTTTGGATGAGTGATCTCCAGCATCACAGCTTTCTCCTTCACCCCACAGCATGGGCAGGCGGTCAGCCAGTGATGGTGCCCTTTTTGGATGTGTGACTTTGTGTTTGTTGAGGCTGACTTGATTTTGTTTTTATCCTCTTGGGTATAGCGGAGTAGTGTGCATCTGTAAAAAAAGAAAAAGGAATTAGGCCCTTTTTGTGTGTTATTACTAATCCGGTTTGAGCTCTGCTGTCCAAATTGCCTCGTTTGTGACCCAAAGTGCATTTAAACATGAACTGCAGAAGCACCACGGCATTAAATGCTTTTGATTGATCTCCCTGATGGTTTTATTAAAGAACTAAAACCTTTTTGGGGGAGACAGATATGGTTAGCGATGCGAAGGGAGAAATCTAATTACATTTTGGCTTTGTCCTTAGCTGAAATGCTACAAAATAGCCTTTTTCTAATGGATAACTGAAATGATCTCTTCTTTAAATAAAACATAGAAATGACCAGCTGAGTTCAAGTCAAAAATGCTCTGCTTCCAGAAATTGATTAACTGCTGGCAACATTTCTGTCTTGCCTCACGCCAGTCCAGCTGGTGACCTGGCCAAACCTCCTCGGATTGCTCTGCCTGGCCAGAGGAATGATTTACTAAACCTTTTCCTGAGTGATCCTCCCCTTTGGGCCAAGAGATTAATCTCATCAGCTCTGCGTGTGTTGTGTGTGTACACTCAGTATTTCACTAGATCGAACAGCGCTGACATCTCGCTCAGCTCTGTCTTCCCTAAACAGGAATCTGCCTGGTTTTATGGACTTTTAAGGAGCTGGAATACCGCATGTCCTTTTCCAGATCCTTCTTCTGTCCACCCTATTTGACTTAAAATACCAAGGAAATTATTCAGAAGACTTAAACAGCCATTGCATCCTTTCCCCAAGCTGGTAGTAGTAACTCTTAAAACATGCTCTCTATATTTTACATAACAGGTTTTACTAGCAGTTTGGGGGAAAATTCTAATAAAGATCTAACTCTTTATCTAATTTCCTTGTTATCTTTTACTGACTTAAGCACAAGTTAAAAAAGATAT
>JANHGB010047528.1:2434-17529 GCA_026283785.1 Coracopsis vasa
GTGGTGAGGCACTGGAATGGGCTGCCCAGGGAAGTTGTGAATGTTCCATCCCTGATGGTGTTCAAGGCCAGCCTGGACAAAACCTTGAGTGACATGGTTTAGTGGGAGGTGTCCCTGCTCACGGCAGGGGTGTTGGAACTAGATGATCTTAAGGTCCTTTCCAAACCTAACTGATCTATGATTCTATAATAAAGTTTCACTACCTATATAGATGAAGTTAAAATAGCCTTTATGATAGTTAAAATGTATATTAAATTCCTGGTTTGGAGAGGCTTCTGTTTTGTCGGTTTTGGGTTTTTAGTTTAAAACTACTGATCAGCCTTACATCTGAATGGTTTTTAAGCACCAGATTTTCTGTGATTTTAAATATTAGTGAAAGATGGATTATTTGGATGTGATGGGAATGCTGGAGCCACCTGCATAATTCAATGTCTCTGGAATGTCATCTTTCCTACTTATTTGCCAGACTGCATAAAGTGTATTTATGAGCCAAGTAATAATGCAACTACAGGGAGAGAAGGGAAGCCTAAGAATTTGGCCATGCAGTAGAACTCCTTTTTGCTGTACACAAAGTTGCAACATTGACAAGTTACATAGATGGGAGTAAATTATTAATGTTAATGTCAATTTTTAAACTGGAAAAAAAAAGTTCCATGGGAAAGCTACAGGCTGAAAGGTATGGGATTGCAACTTCTGTTCTATTCAGAGGAGTGAGCATGTGTGATGCACGTACTTGCGTGAATAGTTTTCTTGCTGTTCCTGTGATAAAGTAAGATTTTGAAATTAAAAGTCAGCGTTTTATTTGGAAAGCATTATCCATGCTGTTGTGCTGCAAGGTATTCAAGCTTGCTTTCATATCTAGTGAATTGCCTTAAAGCTACATAGTCACATTGAAGTTTTACCTAATTTACACATGAAGTTTTACCTAATTTACTCTGCTCCTAGAAACACTTACTGGATCACTTTTGATGTCAGATAATGTGTAAATGCATCCTTGATTACTTCACTTTCACTTCAATTCCAGAGAGCCTGAATGTGCACATGTACATTAGGACATTTTAGAAATGAAACTCACAAAGGGAAACACTGATCCAAGCATTCCAAATTCATGTTACAGCCTTACTTTGTGGGAGGTAGTTGAAGTATATTTTTTGGGTTACAGTTTGGGTTTTCAGAAAATGTAAAACTTAAAGCACTTGGGAAAATGGGGGAAAAAAAGCAACTCACAAATGTAGAGAGACTAATATTCCTCCTTATCTCTCCCATAATGGTGTCCGTAAGCAAAAGAGATGACCACATACAGTGTTCCTATTCTGCAAAACTCAGTAACTAAGAGATCTCTCTGAAGTGTGTTAAACAGGCTTTGCTTGGTTTCCAGGGATTATTAATTCAATGTTGGTGACATACATAGTTCTTTGCAATAACTTCCAATGTATCGGTGCTTTACTCAGGAAAACTGAGATGAAACCAATTAAAACTGGATTATTTTATAGCTAATAAAAGAAAGAGGTCCCTGGGGATGGAGAGGTTATCTGTTTCCTTGCATATAATTCCAACATTTTTTACACTGAAGGTGTTAATTATGTACAGTAAATTGGCAAATGCTGAGGGTTCTTTTTCCGTTAAGGTGGCTGATGTTTGACTATGAAAACAACAATTTGTCACATCACTTTTTCATTTCATGTTGGAAGCAGGAGCTTTCCTGAACACATTTCTGTACTTTCTAGTGGTGAAAAAGCTACCAGTAAAGTATTTAAAAGATTTTTAGTAACACAGAAATAATGTTTAAATTGTTTAATTCTTTTTCATTCTGACTACATTGTGTTAAGGGACTTTATTGAGTGGTACCTGAATGACAGAGGTATCAGTGGAAACCACTACAGATGCATAGTATCACAAGTTATGGTATAGTTGTTTTAAGACTTTAATAGTGATCATAATTCAGACTTTAATAGTGATCATAATTCAGGAATGACATGGAAATTTCACTCTGTGTATTATAATTCAGGATTCCTATTTAAGAGTCTGGTGACTCTATCCTGCCACAAGTTAACCTTGCAAAGCAGAATCATAGAATGGTTTGAGTTTGAAGGGAGGGACATTTGAAGATCATCTAGTCCAAGTCCTCTGCCAAGGACACTGACGCCTTCCATTAGACCGTCCAAACTGGCCTTGAGCACTGCCAGAGATGGGGCAACCACACCTGCTCTGGACAACCTGTGTCTAACTATCCTCATCATAATTGTTTTTTAAATTATGTCCAATGCAAGTCTACCCTCTTTCAGCTTAAAACTATTGCACCTTGTCCTGTCACTACAGGCACCAGTAAAAACTCTGCACGCATCCCCCTTTATGTATTAAAAGGCCACAATAAGGCATTCCCGGAGCCTTCACTTCTCCAGGCTAAACAACCCCAACTCTCTCAGCCTGTCTTCATAAGAGAGGTTTAGATTTGAAATCAGGGAAGAATTTCTTCACCGAGAGGGTGGTCAGGCATTGGAACAAGTTGCCCAGAGAAGTGGTAGAATCACAGTCCTTGGAAGTGCTCAAAAAATGTGCATGTGACATGGTTTAGTGGTGGACTTAGCAGTCCTGGGGTAATGGTTGGTCTTGATGATCTTAAATGTCCAACATAGTTGATTGTATGATGTTTATGTTAATTTACTGCAATTTAGTACACTGCTGTCCTGCATTAGAAGTTGAGTATCTTTCTCGGGCAGGATCTCAGTGTCAATGCTGTCTTGCATATAGTGGCCCTGCAGTTCTTTTTTGCTATTGGTATTACATCTGGGTTCCCATCCCTTGGTTTGAGGGATTTTTTGTCTTCTGTGCTTGGCTGGTTTGTGTGTGTGTGTGTGGTTTTTTACTCTTATGTCTACCATCTGGCTTTGGAAATTACTAGATATTTTTGTCCTAAGAACTTCCTTATGTCACCCATGAATGTATAGTCATAAACTATACTTTCAAATTCTAAAATTACCAAATTTTAATATTCAACCACCTAACAGGAACACTGGTTTCAGTTAGCAATACCAGATATAGTTCAGTTCCTGCTCCCAGTTTCAGACCAACGCATGATTTCTTGGTTGCACCCAATAAAGAGATAAAAGATAAATGCTAGTGTAATATAGTGACATTTCAAAGTCTGCACACAGGCTTTGTCTTCCTGTAGAAACTTATCAAAATTTGCTATTCTGGCATTGGTTTTTCCAGAATAAGTATATCCACATGGAGTTTGTACCAAAATAAATATTCTAGAAGACTTACTGCACTTGGTTCTCAAATACGGACAAGTTGTTAAATACATCCAGCCAAGAATCTGGGAACATCTGTGGGGTTCATTCTGTGTAGAAGTTTTTCTCCCTGCCTCTCACAGCGTTGGATTTTTACTGTAACCTTCGTATGTTGGGGGGATTTTTTCCTTTTTTTTTTTCCCTCCTAACTACATTAATCTTCCTTTTTCATGTTTTAGTTTAAAAAAGACAGGTAATAGTGTAAAAGTTCACACAACCTTCTTAGCACTGATGTATATGCACATTGCTATTTATTTCCTTTCAGCGGGCTTAATGACTGTGAGTGAGGGCCTGACTGGTTGTGATATGAAGTAGTGGTCATAGGTGCAAACATGGGGGAGGGGGACGAGGGGGATTTACTGCCTTTACCTTCAGATATCTACATCTGGACTAATCATCCTAGGTGCCTTTTGCAGTCATGGGAGAGAAATAGGCATTTATAGTGTGGAAAACGTTGGACCTGTTTTAAATGTCTGCTTTTAGAATGGGGTGACTTATAAACTACTCACTTGGAATTTTACAGGATTTAGTCATATGGTTTAAGCTGCAGTGCTTCTATAATATTTTGGGAGTGAAGTCCTAGGATGTAAATGCCATGAGGGTTCTGTCATACAGGGACCACTTCCCTCTCGCAGACAGAAGCTGAGCTTCCACTGGCAGACTTGTCAGTCATTCAACATTTGGAGAGTCTGGACATGCTTCCTGAAGGACCGATATGTGCTATTCCACAGGACCATGAATAGGATATTTAATACAAAACTCAGAGAACATATTTTAGACTTGAGGATTTCCCAAAATAAATAAAAAGCATGAGAAATTCTGGTCCCAGACTGGGCTGCTCCAAGACCATTCCCGGTTTCATGCTAGGCTTGCTGCTTTCCTGTCTGACTCCTATGAGTTTTGATTTAAGGGTTCTTCCTCTCTCTGTTGGCATCAGTCAGGAAAGTTCATTCACTTCTTCTGTGTCATTCCAACTTTGCCAGATTCCATGGTATTTTTCTGATGAAAAATGAGTGAAAAAGCTACAGTAATTGACCTGAATACATGGTTAGGTAGTGCGCACATGTGTTAATCAGATCCGGAATTCATATTTTTAAATAAGATGCAGAGATTATTTTACTAACAGTTGAATGCTGCAAACACCAAGTTTTTATACCTACTCATTGAAAAGTCCCTCACCCAGATGTACCTTCTTGTAATTGACAAGGTACATGCATGAGAAATTTGGTTTTTTGCCAGAAGAAGAGTCCACTATGTGATACAGAGGCATTGCTTTGATAAGCTGTTGAAGTTTTCAAATTACACTAAAAGCCCCACAGCTGGAAGATGTTTATGGTACCTTCCTCAGTGCAAGAGAGCTGACTTTTTAAACACAGCTTTTAAAGTATTTACCTTCACCTTTATCTTGCATTTAACACTCAACAGCAAATTAAATTTTGCTGTGAAGCACAGTGGCTTGCCAAGTATTCCAAATTTAAGATATATGGGGTGAATAGTTCTTTTTATAGATTTCCTTACTTCCTCCCCTTGAATCTTTACAATAATAAAACGGTTGTGGGATTTACAAGATCTTAATAGGCAGAGGCTACTTTGAACTCATGCAAGAAGGGCTATGTTGCCTGTTTTTTCAGCTGTACTTTACGAAGGTACATCTGAACTTTTTTTTACACACATTCCTTGTATAAATTTTATCTGAAGAAAAATAATTTTTGAGATACTCTGTTTGAATTTCACAGACTTCTTGTTTTATGTAAACATGGGATTTAACACTGATTTTAGGGACAGTTTTGTGCATTGAAAAAACAAGGTTTATTAGTTACAGTTTAGCAAGCCTAGTTTAATGTTCTCCTACTGTTTTATTGATAAGTTGAGTTTTCAATTGTCTCTACTATATATTACTAAATAGAGGTTTTGTTCTGTTCTCTTCAAACCTTTTTGACTGTCCTCCAGCGTGTTAAATCTGGCAGAGATGGCAGTGCACGTAGCCGCAGAGAAGGAAATGCTGGTGTTGGTAAGTACTTAACGCTTCTGCTTAAATACCAGATATGTCAGGATTCTAAAGAAATCAGTTTTTCTTAAAGTGTTTGTACATTACATTCTGAAATGCACACAAATATGCATGGAGTAATATGCAAGTACTTCACAAATTTTCACACATTTTGATTAGCTCATTGCTGTATGAAACTTCAACTGCTATAGCAGCATGTATTTGGTCTAAGCTTTGTGCTTTATATACAAATCTCAGTGTATTCATAAAGCTAAATTTCTACTTACTTTCAGTACTGTGGATTTGAACATTTTATCCAGCTAACTCTGGAATATTTACTAAAAGGAATAATTTATTTTAACAAAACAGAACATATAACCCATGAAAAACAAGAATTCATAGTCTTTAACATGGAGGAAAGGGAGTTTTGTGCCCGCCATCTAGCCTGTTACATTAGGTGTTTGTCAGAAGTTCAAGAAGCTATTTTATGCAACCTGCTCCGTAAGAAGGAGAATACACTTGTACTATATTTGAGCTCCTTCCCCTTTTCACAGTACAGCAAAGTTGAAGTACTAGAGTCTTCCATAGAGGAAAGCTTGCTTTCTGACTACTAAGTCTTTCTGCCTTTATAGATTTACAGTGCTGACTTTCATAAATGTAAAACTTTAGCCATGTAAGTCTGGAAACTGGCCTGCTTTGTCTTTTCTCTACTTAGTAGTCTGCATTTTACAGGGCTAATGATTTTTCCCTCCCATTATTAAATCCACATAATGTTAGTAATGTTAAACCTAACTGTTCCCCACTGCTTTTCTAAGGAAACTAGCAGACTTCAGGCTACTTCAGACAGCTGGAAAAAATATCCTTATTTTGACTCAAAACCGAAATGGTTTCTTTGTATTCTGCTTTTGGTTTATCTTAATATCAGTAGGCATCATAAAAAGATACTCTCTATAAATTCTTGCCTCTTTTACCTTCTTCCTGCAGAGAAATAATTTACAGATTCTTTTTTTCTTGGTAATTTTATTTCTTCATCTACATAGGTTTACTACATTTATCCAATTCTGTAGGGTAATGGAAATTCCTAGTGTAATCATAACCTTTGTGTGATGCTACATTTATGAAGACTGCTCTCCTGGGTTCTCTAAGGGTTAAGAATGAGTGTTGGATGCTTAAAAGAGATCTTATTCCTTTTTTTCTGCTCAGTAGTTTCACAATAGAAGCTTTTAAATCATTTTTTGATGTGTAGAAAAAACACCATTCACCTAGGATTGAATTTTACCTGTTCTGGGCCCCAGGCCAAAGTAATTCTTGGTGTGAAATTTCTTATTTTGATAACAGAGAAGGATGGAAACATTTCTGAACTCTCCTTTGTTACGTAAGGGTCAGGCAGCCAGCTGGAGGTGCCAGCAAAATAGCAGCGTGAGACCGCATCAGTACCTGTTTTCTGTCATAAAGTGGAGATGCACTATGGCATATAATAAATAGAAATTAAGAGTAGCATTTGTAGCAGGCAGGATATTGACAGCAGTGCAAAACACTGCATGAGGCATATAGGTAAATGGCACAAAGGGTCTCTCTTCTTACTGCTATGTTGTGTAATTATCTCTACCCTTATTAGTGGAAAAGAAGAAGGTAAGTCAGTAATTTAGCAAAACAGGATATAAGTAATGATCAAGCTGGAAAGATGCAAGGACAATATTAATCCTCCAAAGTACCAATTTGTCTTTTAAAGACAGAAGAATCTATGGAAAGTTGTCTTATTTTAAAAATTAAAAATTACAAAATATATAAAAATCCCTTCCCTCCACTCTGAAGTTGATCACATGAGGAACTTTGACTGCAAATTCTAGTGACTCCAAGGCATTACTCTTTCTCTCCATAATGAGAGTAATGCAAGATGAACAAATGCAGACATTTAGGATGACAACATAAAAAGGATTAGAGGGTAACCAGGGTCAGAACTGACCTACAATTTGTCCTATCAATAACTCTTAGATTGTGGCTCAAGAGATAACGTCAAATTTATGAGAGAATGAGAAAAAGCAGTTTGAGAACAAGTCTGTATAAGAACATATTTGAGAAGTCTCCATTATACAGATTTAGTGCCAAAGATCCAGCCTTTCTGGATATGACTTGGCAAACAAGCAGAGGTACAAAAAAGGTCCTGTATTCAGCCTGGAGTTAACTTTCTACTGGGATTCCTCATTAAAAGTTGTGGTGAGATGTACAACTTCTGCATTTTTAGGAGGAGTCAAGCACATTACACATTTTTTAACCACTATGATTGACTCTGGGGAACTTTTACCAGTGAAGAAACTGCAGACTCACAGCAGCAGACGTTAAGGACTGTGATGTAGTTCTTCTGCCTTTTACTGAGGATGACTGAGAGAAATCTGAAGACCCAAACATGATTTTGTCTGATGTTTGGCATTATTCACCAGATGATTATGAATCTGTATTTTGCAGTGAAGTCACATATGAAGTATAAACATGGGTTGTTTTATTTCAGAATCTTAGTACAATTTTGATAAATTAATGGCTTCAAAATAAAAAAAAAAAAAAGAAACATTTGTGTATATTTTAAGATTAGCCTTTCCCAGTGTTGCTGCCAAGACCAAAAGGGATCATTTTCCCACTCTGTCTGAGGGACTTGCCATCATTACTGAACCCAGTGAAGTATGGAATCCTCCTTAGTTTAGTACTTGCTAGCTAAATTGAAGTACTTACTAGCTAAATGAAGTGTGTATGCATTCCAAATATTTTAGATATAATGCATGTTTTATTTCTTTCCTTTTACCAGCTCACTATCCCCATACCTGCTGGCATTCACAACGGATTTTTTTTTTTCCCGAAGTATTTTGTCCCTATATGGTTATCTATATTAGAAGTATTAATAAATCAGGCTACCTTGGTTTAGGAAATATGATCTAAAATTGCTTTTAAAGAGGAAGCTAAGAGGGAAGAGAACTTTTAAGTCAGCAGTGTTTGTACTTCACAGAACACCTACTACTTTGCCAAGATAAATTGAACAAAAAGGTGCATGAGATGCACCAAAGCATAATTTGAAGTATATGATTACGGTATGCATGGATAGTAGACAGAATGGAAAAATTGAGAAAAAGAAAACTGACATCTAGATCTGTGTCAATTAAAGTCTACTTTTGTGAGAAGGATAAGTGTGAAATCTAAAACACCTACCCAAAATTGAACACGCTTGTTCCCTGTTGTTATAAAAAGTGAAATTGCCTTCTTCCCATATTATCAGATTTATGACTTGCAATCTTTCTGATTCATGTTGGAAGCAGATGACATTGGTACACTCCCTTAAAATTCCTCTTCTTAATTTAAAAAAGGAGGAAAAACAAAACAAAACACAACACAAAGAAAGAAACAAAAACAAACAAAAAAACCCACAACCAAACAAACCAAACAAAAAAAATCCAAACAAACAAGCACACACCCCTGGAGGGAGCTAGCAGTACATCTGAGGTTAGGCAGTTCTCAAAGATTTCCTTTCCAATATTTTCTTGTTTTCATGCTCATCTTTTTTGTGTTTTGCAGAAATGTGGTAGTAACATCCAAAAATTGGAAGTTCAGGCACTGTGGTTTTTACTGCCCTAAGTGATTTTTACTGTTCAATAGCATAAGGCCTTTCATAGATAAGGGGAAGTATGACTTTAAGGAACACATTACCATAGGAGTGTTTACTTGGTCTCTGCATTTGCCCTGCACTGTGAATGGTGAGTTTTGTACTGGATGAGAGGAGCCATGCAGTCTCGGACAGGAGCCCAAAGAAGCAGTGTTGAACTCGGTAGATGAAAGGCTGAGCACTTTTCATTCTCCTTGTTACTTCAGCCTAGCCAGATGAATTTGGAAAGGAAACCATGCAAATAATAATTTAGGTGTCTTTTTCCCTTTTTCATTTTCACTTGTGACAGTGTCAGTGGAGAAATAGCTTTATCCATCTCAAACAAACATCCCATAGTCAAACACCCTTTACCAGCTCATAGGGATCTCCTCATATCATAAGGAAGCACATTATAGATGTTAGGGCTGTAAGCATCTCAATCTTGACTGTGATACAGGCAAGTGGTTCTCTTGTTACCCTGTAGCCAGGACTTTGAAATCATTTATATTTTGTAGGATTTGTGTTCCTGTTCACACCTCATTATTTACAAATCATTGTGGGATGGTTCCACTGGCTGAGAGGGGGGAGGATTTAGGGGTTTTATAAATAGGGAAAATACCTGAGTGAAGAAAACATCTGTTTTCTGCAGCTGAAATCACCTAAGGAGCTATCTGAACTGACATACCAGAAATAGTGTTGATTTTTATTTAACAGAATTTCAAATCAACATGAACTTGCATCTGCTTCCCATGCTGTGTCTTTGTTTTCACATTCTGCCTGTTACACTGAACTTGCTGTTCTCTTTCGTCAAACCAAAGCCCCCTCTTCTCCAAAGGTGAAGTCTTCATCCCAAATATGAAAGATACACAGAGCTGCATTTAAACACATTATGGATTTAGTGAAGCACCTGTAGGCTTTCAAAACATTAGCCCACTATGCACTTTGTAGCATAAACATTTTCCAGAGGAGGTAGATTACCAAACAACCTTACCTTTTGGTATCTTTAATACCAGTAAAATGGTACTAAAAATTCTAATTTATGTCCTTTGTAATACTGGAGGAATTTCTAATGCAGTATCCTCCACTGTAATGGCAACCAGTGAGATTGCTTAAAAAAAAAAAAAAATAAAAAAAGAGTTTTCATTAGGTTAGTTTTAAACATGCCAGTAACCTGCTCCAGCACAGCCTGCTGCCACTTGACAGCATGTGGCAGGGCAGAAAGGGCAGGGTACTTCTTTCTGTGGCGAGGTGAGGCTAGATTGGTAGGTTCAGAGTAAATGAAAGATGGAACTCCTTATCTCAGTTTGTTCTGGATGCAAAAATTTCACAGGGGCTTAAGGGAAGACTGATCAAGTTCTTGAAGAATAAATCAATCAATCCATTATTAAATATGAAGAGCAGCCCCCAACCCCCCAATGTATGCTTGATTTACAGATTGTTGGGAGGTTAGGAAATTATTCTTGGAGAGCTACTATATATGCTTGCTCTACTTGTGATGCTCTTCCCTAAGCATCTTGTCATTCTTTTGTATGGACAATAAGCCAGTTTAGATAGATCTTTATTAAGGCATCCTTATGTTCTTTTATCTTAAGTGTTAAGAGAAGGACGCTGTGCCCATAGACGTTTACTCTTCATAGCTTTTTCCATGGTGCATTTAGTCAAGGTGGGATATACGGATCAAATAACTTGCAACTTCAGGGAAGAACAGTCCAGCCCCTCTCAGCATTTCTTTTCTTTCCCATTCCTGGGCATGTATTCTTGCTGATTCCCTTGCGCTGCTTCTAGCTTTAATCTAACCCTTCAGTGAGTTGGTTAAATGCATTAAACACAGTAAATAATGTGTTTGGGCAACTGAATAAAGTCTGAAACCTAAAAAAGCTACATTTGTGTGAACAGCTAAATTTGCTCACTGTAACAGCACTCACAATTCCATTAACTGTACTGACTGAATGGAAAGGGAAGCTTGGGCACCAAGATTACATGCTGAACATCAGGCAGGCATCTTGCTGCTCAGGATGGCTGTTTTGGGCATCTCAATCACAGCAGTAAGTGCTTAAGAAATGTCAGAGCCATGCGGGGTTGAGGGGGGGGGCAGTTGGTGAGGTTTAGATACTTCAAGGGTCAGACATCCAGTAGACGGAGAGAGAAAAGGGGGGAAAATTCAGCTTCAAATTTTGGACATGCTGCTTCATTCCTATCATGGATGTAGTCCAAATAAAACTTAAGGGTCCTAGGATGCCCAAGAATGCTTCTGTTTTCAGTTGGTTTAAGGCAGTAAGATGTACAGGTAACTTCCAGTGTTATGTTTATTGCAGCCATTTTGGTTTGACTGCTATACTTTTTTTTCTTCTTTTAGTTAATATAAAATCTTTTGCCTTTCTCTGGTACTATCACTAAAAGCTGTGTGTTTTTCTCCTTCACAGTTGAAAACTTTTGATACGCCATCTTCTTCCTCTTTTATTGTCATTACACCCAGTTCTTCCTTTCTGGAACCAACCAACTAAACCTATAGAGTTTATTTCACTAGTTCAGTCTTCCCTTAGTGTAGTTGCTGCTGTACTATTCCTGTCTTTGCATTTCCTTGCTGCTTCTTCCAACTTTATTCATCAGTTAGTAAATTATTTGTTTTCCATTGCACAAGAGTTTGTGCCTGCTTCTATCCTACTCTTTCTCTCCCTGTTAAAACATTCTGTATTCTACTCTAAACTGTCCTCAGAATGTTTTCATCCATATAATCTTTGAAGCTCAGTGCGCACCTCCTTGTTGTGCAGGAGTGTCCAAAGCCCACGGAAATCATGACGCAGCCCTTTTGTCATTTCACAACCTGTTTGTTGAGCCCTCCCAATCAAACTCGTTGATTTCTTTAAGTTCCTTCAAATCCTTCATCAAGCATTCACTTCTTCTATTAACCTATCAGTGAGAATTGATCCAAGGGAGGCTGATGTACATTAAAATAGATTTTTCCATGCTTCAATGCTTCAACTGTAATTTGTGTCTTGTAAACATCATAAGTGTTTAACACGTGACTGTATTAAATCTTTCTTGGAGCAGAGACATTGTCCTGCAATTCTGAGTAAACTGAAGTCTGCACTGGTGTTTATAGAGAAAGAAAGGTTTGTCATCTTTGTGGAAGAGGTTTTGGGTTTGGTTTGGTTTGGTTTTTTTTTTTAATAGTAACAGCATTTATAAAAAGAACATTTATAGTAAACAAGACAATGGAAGTGTGTCACGAAGTCCAGACTTTGCAATGCATGTTTGCTGAATTAAACCCATTTTTCCTCCATACAGATGGAGGAGTTTTAGTAACAGCATTGTTCCGTATTTTAAATAAGTGTGTTTGTATTTGGCTGCATGGCATATCCTGCCTTGTAAATATAGCAAGCCAAACATGAAAAGTTTTCTCCTATGAGAAAAATTGCATTAAAATTTGTTGTAGCAGAAGAGATTGAAAGCTTGCCATGAATGTGAGAAAGAGATTCAGAGGCGAACAGAATATTTAAAGTGTCTGGAATACTGCTGTGGCAAGAGAATGTTAATCTGACGTTGTCTGGGCAGGAGGCAGCCCTTGGAGCTGACACATTCCTTGGGGCCCTGCTGCAAACTGAGCTGCCAGCACAGTGTTTACAGCAAGATGCAGGGCCAGGATGGTCTCTATACATGAACTGTACCCGCCTGCCATGCAGACAGCACGTGCCAAATATACTCTTCTAATTAAAAGCAATCTTAGTGTTGTATTTAATCTTGACAGTATTCAACAGGTGGATCATACTAACATATTAGTAAGCACACAGATGTATGAAATGTCCATATACATTGTGACAGTGTTTATATTTATCATGCTTATTTTAACTCCAAAATGTGACTGTAATTTATAAGCAACTGAAATGTCAGCATTTGAAGCAGGAATATTTTAATGTGTTTACTCCAAAGTAAATAAGACTATATATGTATATGTATTTTAAATTAAAACACACACGTGTAGACACAGTGTCCATTGTGTTTTAATGACTACTATTACAAATAAGTACTGTATCCATCATGAAAAGATGGTTTCATCCAAATCTTGTTTGACAGATAGTAGCTGAATTTATGTTGCCCTTGTATCGTGATTTCACAGAATGTAACAGCATGCTATTTGTCTTCAACTTCTCCCCCCTCCCAGATAGTGGTGGCACCAAAGGGGAAAGGCAGAATGCCAGACTAAAAGCTTTTCCTGAAACAAGTGAACCCTATGAAAGTAGCGTCTGTAAAGAAATAGGTAAGTGGGCATCTTACACTTT
Organism: Coracopsis vasa; assembly: GCA_026283785.1. Lineage (NCBI taxonomy): Eukaryota > Metazoa > Chordata > Aves > Psittaciformes > Psittacidae > Coracopsis > Coracopsis vasa. The sequence goes on from JANHGB010047528.1 coordinate 15,623, forward strand.
CTTACTTTACTGGCCCTTAAAGACGGGGAGATGGAAAAAAGTTACTGGAAGAGCATATAAAATTAGACAATTAGAAATACATATTCCTTGTAAAATAAATGGTGAAGAGTGGCTTTAGGTTCATTGTTTAGAGCTCACTATAAAGTAATAGTGAATATTAAGAAATGTGGCCCATGTAGATACTTACTACTTTTGATATATCTGCTGCCAGTTCTTGTGGGTCTGCAGTTAGAAGTTCTTCACTAAGATTGAATTTTCAAAGGGGTTTAAAAATCCAAATCCATGTGGAATGTGGTGTTTCCTAAAATGCCCTTACTTAACCAGCTCATCAGTCCTACTGCTCCATACACTTTTCCCAAGTCTTTTTCTCACTTAATGACTGTAATAAGATAAAGTTCTTTTTAAGAACGAAGTTCCTATCACTAGCACTCAGGTACTTTGCTCCTGGGGCATGCCTGCCCAGTTATCCTGAACAAAGTATCTTGTTCTTCTGTTCATACCCTCTTTCTGGCCTGCATATCAAAGACAAGATGCGTAATGACATATCTTACAGATGTGTAATGCTAAACCCCACCCTTGTGTTTGATTATATATGTTTGAAACAAAGCTAAAATTACTTGTAGGTAACTGTTTTAAATGTATTTTTTTAAGACCTAGATATCTCCTACATAGATCCACTTGGCCCACAAGCAGAAAGACCAAAAACTGCGGCAAGAAAAAGAGCTGAGGAAGATGACTTTGCTGATGAAGAACTAGGAGAGGATATGCTTCCAGAGTAGCATATGGCCCACTCACAACTTTTTATCCTTTCAAATTTTTTAGCAAAAATACTTTGATCCATGATGACCTGGATTTTGATACAATCTTTGTTGAAACACTTTGGGTATATGGTATCTTACATTAAACACATGGATTTGAAGTTGCAATCTTTTATAATTGATTTTTATTTTTTAAATATAATTTCACTCATGCATAAAAACTACACAGTTACTCATTGCAAGCTGTACCAAATTTGTAAAGCTTTTGCTTTCAGAGGTATGTCCAGTGATAATAGGAAACACAGCAGCCTCTAAAATTTCACCTTTCGGTGTGAAATACCTCAGAGCAATGTTGTAAGGCTGAAAGTCCCATATCCTTCATCCAAAGCCAGAATTTATTTAAGGCTTGCGCATTGACTTTCTGAAAATGTTTGGATATGACCTTGGTCATCTTTAAGGCCCCAGTTCACCAAAGCACTTAATACTGACACTGAAGAAAGCATCTTAATTTTAGTCTATCTTTACCTGAACTAGGACCATGACGCAGTCTCATGGCAACCTCCTGGGTATTTTTGCAGTTACAAAGATGAGGTTTCATTTTTTATTTATTTTGAGTGGTCAGAGTGGGCAGGATTTCATTCTAGTTTGTTCAGTATTGCCAACTGGATTAGATTGTGAACCTTATGTTGGGGGTTGTGGCCCTGACTACATAGAGGTAGCCGAGGCTTTCTACAGCCTCGGTTGAGTATGTGCAAAGATGTTAGTTACAGAAATCATTATTTGGCGTATGAACAGAACAAGTTTGATCTGCAGTCATTGAGACATGTTAAATAGTAACATAGGATACCTGATTTATATCACTTTTCAGAAATACAAATATTACTCAGGTGTTCAGAATTTCTTAATAACTATTTGCCAAACAGGTATGCTGGGTTGGCAGGGACTTGTTTTTAAAACACTGGTGGGAGTTTGGTGCAATAGTTAAGACTTTGTTTGACCTCACTTGGAGTATTGTGTACAGTTCTGGTGTCCTCAGCATAAGAAGGACATGTAACTGTTGAAACAAGTCCAAAGGAGGGCCATGAGGATGATCAGGGGACTGGAGCACCTCCCGTATGAAGATAGGCTGAGAAAGTTGGGGCTGTTCAG
>JANHGB010047530.1:8308-18550 GCA_026283785.1 Coracopsis vasa
TTCATGTTTAATGAACTAAGGAAAAAGAAGCATAAAAAGCTAATAGTGGTGCCACACATTTCTTTATATTTCTCTGACACACTTGTGAGGCACACGTGGCACAAGTGAGCCTGGAAAACTGCTGTAAGCAGAAGTCCAACTCCTCTGCACTTAAGTCAAGAAGCATCTGCTGAAAGTGTTCATTACAGAGGAAGACACTTTCTGTATCAGCATATAATTAAGTGCAAGTCTTTCCCTCTAGAGGCACATTTTACAGTACAAAAGAAACATTACTTCTAACCACCCACTGTACTGTTCCTGGAGCAGTGGCCACGTGAATGCTCCAAAGAAGGCACACTCCCTCCTAGCAGGGGAAGCGAACACAGCGTACACAAGAGAAAGCTCTGTGCAACACATCAGCACTGCTTTGGAGCCAGAGCTGTTAACTACAGGCACTCAGGAAAGCCTGATGTAAGCGCAAAGCCACAGATGCAAGGGGTTAAAAATAATGGGTAAAAAAGGAAAAATAATAATAATACAAAATAAAGTCAATATTTAAGTACTCTTTTCCATTCCCAAAGAATACATCATGTTTCAGGAAGGCCTTACCCACTTCCAGAAGTGTTTTTCAGCACTTTATATGCAGCTAACTACGCTACTTTTCCCTTATCCAGCTTTAACAGCAGGGACATCAAGAAAGTACAGCACAGTAACTCCACCTGAGCTTTGGCCAGAGCAGCACCCTCTGCTTATCTTGGTTCCCCTGCCTGGGTGACCTTCTGCAAACACCAATATCACCTCCAGCCACCAGGCTCACTTAACACAGGGAGGAAAAAAACCCACCACCAAACCCCAAATCAACCCCAAGCAGGACCATGTACACACCTACTATCCTAGAAAAGGACCTGCAAACCACAAACCTTTACAGCAGCAGCCCAAGCCTCACAAATCCCTATGGAATGAGATTTTGATGATCTCTGCAGTAAAGGACAAGCTGTACCCTTGAAGGCAGCAGTGTACACACAGGTATAGCTTTGACTCCAGGAGAGCTAAGCAGCAGTCTGCACTGCTATGAACAAGAACAGTAAATCACCAGCAGACAGCACCTTATCTGCAAGACGGTGCAGATCTGCAAAGCAAGCTTCTAGGTTACCTGTTGGTGTTTATTGCCACAGAATACAAGAGCCATATGTTAGGTAACAACTGTTTGGAACAGCCAGTTAAATATGCTTGACAAGACCCAGCCTCAAAGAGGCAGCTGAATATGTGCAACCAGCAGGTAACAAAGCCATTTTGCTCATGGAGTTTCTTCACTGATAATTTTAAGTGCTCTACACAGAGGAAGAAATCCACTGAAAGAGAAAGATTACTGATAGGTTATTGCCACTGAAAAGTACCTTTATCATACACTGAAGTCCACAACAAGAGAAAACACCTCATGTATCTGAGCAGTGCTGCTCATGTTCAGTCCACATCAGAAAGCCAGGTTGAATTTTCAACTCCTGGTACCTCCCAGTTGTCTGTGGGTGCAACTCAGGCCCCAGATCCAAGCTGAACTAGTTAAACAGGATGAGAGAGGCCCTTGCCACTGCTTTCATGTGACTGCTTAGCACATCCGCTCTGCTACTGGGGACCTTCAGCTGCTGGAGCTCTGAAGTTATCAGACTCCCAACTTCTCTGTTACAGATAACCCCAACAGGAAGCACTGTGCAGCTGTGCCAGCTTTGCCTGTAACAGGAACTTATCTCATACCTTTGGCATTCTGGTCATGCCACCGACGAGGATGACTTCACCAATGTCACTCTTGCTGACTTCAGCATCCTGCATGGCTTTCTGGCATGGCGCTACCGTCCTTTTGATCAGATCAGCTACAATGCCCTCAAACTGCGAGCGACTCAGCTTCATGTTCAAGTGCTTTGGTCCAGAGGCATCCATAGTAAGGTATGGCAAGTTGATATCAGTCTGCAGCACAGAAACAGACACGAAGTGAAAGGCAAGAATGGAAAACAAGGCAGCTACATACAGGTTTTAGATCAAGTTACAGGTTCTGTTCTGTCTGTACTGAAGCATTTAGGTGTCTGTTCACCCTGCAGCCCAGTCTTTAAGAGGCAGCAGGCACACTCCTATGTTTGATGTTTCAGACAAGAGACAGGAAAACGATTTTGTTGCACATCTCATGGTTATAACTATTAAGTTTCAATTTTGATAGTGTTATTTAAAGATATTTTATTTCTATCATAGCCAGGAGGCAAGAGTTAAAACACTGGAAGCCACAACCTCAATGCTTTTCCTTTAGCACAAGAAGAAAGCCCATCATCAGAGTTCCAGAAGATTTTGCCAAATGACTTAACATTTCATATGAGGTAAGTTACTTGAAAGAAATAACTCATGACTGTTTTCTAAATGCAAATAACTCATGTTCAACAGCCAGCCCGTTGCCATTTAATGTACAGTTCACCAGTATCAGGGACCAGAATCCACACTTTTCATGGTTATTTATGAATCATCTTACAAATTCACATGCTGGATTTTTAAAGCAGATCTTGCATCAAAACCATCTTGTTCAAGTGCTGAGTCATGCTGACACCAAAAGATAATACAAATCAAAGCCATTAAAAACAGCTATGGTTTAAACTCTACAGATTAAGTCTATACAAGAACTAAACCCATGTTACTGACCAGGGGTGCGCATTCACTTTATATATCATAGTCAAAAATACCAGGGGAAACAGGGCCAAACTCAAGCTGCTTTTCCCTTCCCTGCTAAAGAGTTAAGGAATTCAGTTTTTCCTGGTATGAACAGACTGCAGTTGCCAACTCTTGAGCTAGTAAAACAGAGCCTGCTATGTCTCTGGCAGAACTATGCATCCATTGTGACTGGTCTAAACTCCTTGCTATGAGCTCCCCACTGGCCAACAAAAAGACCACCATAAAAAAAAAAAGTTTATTCAGACCCTAGAAACTGGCAGAGTCCCCATTTCAATTACTATATAATTGACCTTAATTTCTCTTAGGCAAGACCATTATACCCCCAACTTGCTGCTTCTCCAGCTTCTTATTCAGTAGTGAATAAAGGACATGCTTGACTGCATTAATATACAAAGCAGATGGAAAAAAAGAAAAGGGGTATATGATGCCCATTCTCTCTCTATAGGCAAGTAAGTAAAGATTCCTTATAGGAATTATTTCCTATTAGAAACATTAGCTTTCTCACTGGAATGAGTAGCTCCAAGGCTTTGCAACTGCCTGCACAAAGCTGCAAGCACTTCCAGTAACCCAGCAGTACTAGCTACAGCTGAATTCCCTGATGCCCATCATACTCCTGAAATACCTAAGTTGGGAACAAGGCCATGTTCCCTCCAAGGCTGGAAAACATGGTGCCAGAAGAAAGGCAGAACCCACTAACATTCTTAGCTTCCAACAACTAACTGCTCCTAAACAGTCTACTCTGCTAAAGGACTTGGTTAAAGTGATGCCATTTGGTTACACAGAAGCTTGCTCTGCCACCACAAAAAAGCAGCAATTTCATAGAGCTTCATAAACAAAAATAATGCAAAACTTAGCGTATCAAAACGTTTCACTGGACTGCTTTGAACCCAGCCACCTACCTGCACAGATGATGAAAGCTCACACTTGGCTTTCTCCGATGCTTCCCTCACCCTCTGAAGGGCCATGTTGTCTTTAGTCAGGTCAACACCCATCTGAGTGAGAAACAACACAGGTCAAGAGACTCTCAGCTTTTGCACAGGAGTCATGGAGAGCTTTTCTTCACTGCAGTTCACCTTCCTATCCCTCTTGACTGTAAAGATGTCTACAGAAGTACAGCCAGATTATGTGCACTTCTGCTGATCTCTCCCACTTTTGGTAAATGCATTTGGCATTTCAGAAACTGGCCCTCTGCTTTAGAGGTGATTACACAGGAGGCTACAGATGGAAGCTTGGAAAAGCTGTTCCAACACGGAATATAAAGGGATGACTGAATTAGCAAAGGAGTTGGAATTACACTGCAGTTTCTGACAGCCAATCCTGTACTGCATGCATCTGTGCTGACACATTCAATTGGACCACAAACTTTTATTAACAGAAGCAAGCAGTGTATGTACAAGTTGGTCCTGCTACAGTAGAGTAAAAAAAGGCCAGAGTCTTGCTAGTCTGTGTTTTCCAGGAGAGGAATATCCCATCCCCAGAAAACAAGAGTAAGAACTGGAAGCCAGGCTAACAGGTATCTAATACTCTTAATTTCAACTGACAGATGACTAACCAAGTCCTAATAATTTAAGGAAATTCTCATTCTTCTATAGAAGTTCAGTGGCTTTGAAAAGTGTAACACAAGACTGAATTCTGATGAGACACCTTACCTCTCTCTTGAACTCTTTAACAATATACTGTAGCAAAGCCTGGTCAAAGTCTTCTCCACCTAAGAAAGTGTCACCATTGGTGGACTTCACCTCGAAGACTCCCTTCTGGATTTCCAAAATGGAAATATCAAAAGTGCCACCACCCAAATCGTAGACTGCAATACTGCAAGAACAGACACAAACACATGACTTTCCCAAGTTTTGTGGCTAGAAAATCGCTCTCCTCAGGAGATGATGTGTGCAAAATTCATTTTGCTGTCCACTAAAGCTAAAAGCCTCTCTAAAGACAGCAATAAACAAATGACAGTGTATGCACTCCTCAAACACTCCACACGGAAGTCTTTCCTGAAAGATGTGCTGCACAGTGCTTAACTTTGCCTGTTAGTTCAGAGAGGGCAGTTCCTCCTTCTTCAAAAAGACATGCTCACACGCAACAACAGCAGCAGGGACACCAGAACCATTATATACATGTTTTCCAAAATGCAAGGCTTTCCCAGCACTGTATTCTACATCAGAAATAAAAAATCTCTTTCAGCACTTGTAGAACCATCCTGGACAGAGACAGGAGACTGAATGCAGTCAGGAAGAAGATCAAGCTGTGGACACCATGTGCCAAACCTCAACGTACCTCTTGTGCCACACTTCAGCACCAACGGTGACAGCCCTCATCAGGCTGTCCTTAGCCACACCTCTCACTACTACCAGCAGGTAAGATAATTAATTAACACTCTGCTTTGATAATGAAGTTGTAGCTGCAAGTTATGAACTCACTTTCTTTAACAAGTACGGTTGGCATGGAACAGAGGTGACATTACACAGCACTGACTCACAGCTGTGAGTCTACTCTGGCGGAACTCCAACCACTGATTTTAAAGAACAGAAAGCAGAAGCAGCATTTACAAAGCAAATTACAGCATGCTTATTTAAACAGAGGGTAGGTGTAATGAACAGGCACTTACATTTTGTCTTCAGACTTGTCCAAACCATAAGCAAGTGCAGCTGCTGTTGGCTCATTAATCACCCTCAAAACATTCAAGCCAGCAATCTGCCCAGCATCTTTTGTAGCCTGAGGAAAAAAGAGGAAGAGTGCTGACTACTGAGAGAAACTGAATGGAATTTTTAAGCCCCAAAATCTCACAGCTTGGTAACTACCTGTCTCTGAGAATCATTGAAGTAAGCAGGGACTGTGATCACAGCATTCTTTGCCGTATGTCCCAGGTAATTTTCTGGAAGAAAAAAGAGACAAAATAGAAAGTTATTCTTATAAAATAAGAATACTATCAAGTTGTTATGAAGTAGTTTGAAATCATTTTCCTGAACTAAAAGCACAAGATAGGCTTGCTGCCCAAGAACTTGCTGCTTTTTGGGAAGACACAAAGAGAGCCATGCAGGAATCAAGCCCTTCCACATAACAATGGCAGTCTGCAGACTTCTGACAGAACAGCAAAGCACCTCTGCAATTCAATCAGTGATTGGATGCCACTAATGAGCAAGAAGTCATCTGAGAGCTTAACTTGTCTTTTTAGTGTGTGAGGCTGAAGTTGTTTTCCATTTCTTGGAGTATTCAACACGTGATGCACTTAAAACCTACTCATTTTCATCCTATTTGCAGAATCTGCTGTCAGTAACATTTATACAGTACCAACAACGTACATGTACTAACTTTATAAGCATTTGAGACAAGAAGTCAAGAAAAATCTGTATTACACCCTAACTTAAGGTCATAAACCTTTCTCTGTGTTGCTTGCAAAGCCAGGTCATTCCATAGTTGAATTCATGTAGCACTCAAGCCAAAGGCCAATAGACCTAAGGAAGCAGACTCCTGCTTAAAGCAGAGGAACACCATCCTTGGAGTAAATCAGGTTCATCACATCTAGATGTCCCCGTACCACCTACTCACATTTTAGTCTTGGGTGGAGCTTTAGCAGGAACCCAGGAACCAACTCTGAATGCACATTTACCAAAGGAGGTTGTGGAGGGGAACTACTGCCTCTACGTACTATACTCAGCTTCCCCAGAAAGCACATAAGGAATTGAAAAGGAGAAAAAAGAAAATTCTCCAGGCCAATGGATATCTTGCCTTAGTGAAGATTTGAAACCACCACTGGCTAAGAAACTACTCATTCAGCCTGACAATCAGACCCCTTGAACACTCCCTTTCTTGCTACATATCTAGCAGCTGAATAAGACCAAAGCCACTCAGCCCCTGGCTGCCACAGCCCATGCTCAGCTGCAGCCACGAAGGCACAAAGACTGCAGCTTACAAGGAAAAGGAGCTCCCCCTTCTGAGTGAATGTGTATTCAATTCAATTGAAATTGAGTATCAACTCAATCTGTATGCAATTCTGATATGAGTAAGTATTTCCTTGCCTTTTCATGTTTGGTTCAAGTAAAGCACTAATGTGTTGCTAGACATCGGAGATTGGGGTAAGCAGAGAACATAGAATGGTTTCGGTTGGAAGGGACCTCAAAGCTCATCCAGTTCCAACCCCTGCCACAGGCAGGGACACCTTCCACTAGAGCAGGTTGCTCCAAGCCCTGTTCAACCCAGCCTTGAACACTGCCAGGGATGGGGCAGCCACAGCTTCTCAGGGCAACCCGTGCCAATACCTCAATGTCTGATCTTTCTTAAATCTTTTTAACAGCCCATCACTGCACCCTTCCACAATATGCTCCATGAAGGGTCTGCTACAGAATGATTCCCATTCCAAAACAGTGCCTTTATGGCTGCAGCACTTCCATTTACCATGGCCCAGCACCGAGGTCATACTTGGGCACACAGATGGCCAAGATCAGGCTGTACCAACCTGCAGTTTCCTTCATCTTCATTAGTACGAAGGCACCAATCTGGCTTGGAGAATAGAGTTTCCCATGAGCCTCTACCCAAGCATCACCGTTGGAGGCACGGACAATTTTAAATGGAACATTCTTACTGAAAAACAGAAGAATTCCACACTTAGTTTCTGTATCAGATACAGCACAACCCCCCTACCATTGTATCAGCAGATGAAGAGGTACAAATTCCAGATAAAGAACACTAAACTTGCCAACAGCAGCCTCAGATCCAGAGAGCCACAGAAGTACCAATATACTACTCCTGCTTTTAATCAACTACATCATTTCACCATAAGCCTTAGGTGTGATCATACAGCTTTGATTGTAAACACCGTCAAGAACAAGAAAAGTCTTAATTGATAGATGCTGACCATCCCACAGAGCATCACTAAAGCTTTATTCTGCTTCTCTGAAAGCCTTAATATGACCAGCAACTAATGTAACACAATACAGCACAGCCCTCAGAATATAAGCAATGAAGCTTTGAGACACGAGAGCTCACATAACCTAGACGTGGTTTGTGTTTTAAAACCTAACAGGTCATGTTATACACCACTGTGTTTTGTGTGTTCCTGCTGGGAGCAGAACTGCTCTCCCTCCTTCACTTACATATCCTTCTTCACTTCGGAGTCATCGTAGCGCCGCCCGATGAGACGCTTGGTGGCATAGAAGGTGTTGTGGGGGTTAGTTACCGCCTGCCGCTTCGCTGGCATCCCAACCAAGCGCTCGCCATCGCCTGTGAATGCAACGACTGAAGGGGTTGTCCTGGCACCTTCAGAGTTTTCCAGCACCTATGGAAAAAATGGGACAGGATGCCATCAAAACCAGCGCCTCTGAGAGCACTAAGTTGGACATTCAACTTCTGCTAATGTCCCTGCATGCTGGTCTAGTGAAAGGTGTCCCTGCCCATGACAGAGAGGTAGAATTATATGAGCTTTAAGGTCCCTTCCAACCCAAACCAGATTGTGATTGTGTGTGGTATTCATTTTTTACTTACTTTTGCCTGCTTTCCTTCCATAACTGCCACACAGGAGTTGGTTGTGCCCAAATCAATTCCAATAACAGCACCTTTAATTGCTTCTGAGCTGTAGAGCAAATAATTGGAAAAATAAAGTTACTACTAAAGGAAAATAACTACACAGCAAAAAACCTTCTAACCTGAGACAGAACAAACACAACTGTTGCTGTTCAAACTTGTTTGCAAATGTTCACCTGGAGTCAAAATGCTAATAATAAATTGTATTGGTCTATTTATCATTGCTTAGCACAAACAGAAGATTACACAAAGGTAACCAATTACTCAACCCATGCAGGTTCTTTGAGCCAGAGCCAAAGATAACCATCTATCTGATCCTGAGGAGCAACAAATTCATTCTGGAGAATGAGAGTGGTTCTTACACAAGGCAGATTTGAACCTTCTCCTCCTACTACTTTCTATGAAAGCTTATTGCTCCTTCAAGGCCAGAAAGAACTCCTAAATAATAGGTTTGCCTTATAAATAACCCATGCTCTGGGATGGAGAAAGCATACTGAAGGCAGAGCAGAACCACATATATTACCAGGATATCACTTCTCACTCCCCAAGATCCTAACTCACTCCCTAGGTGGCTCTAACTCCAGTTCAAATAACCTACAGCAGTGATTTTGTTTCTCTGTGCTAACCAGAACTGGGCAGTCTCCCTAACACAAACAGATCTCCCATTCTGTGTTCTGAATCAGCAGCAGCCACAAAACACCTGACCAAGTTACACAATTAACAGCTGCTCTTTTCATGTTATCTTGCAACAAGTACAACAAGTGACTAAAAGGCAGAATCTGTTTGAAACGAACTTTATCTGTAGTGAAACAGGGCCACACATTGCTCTTGTTTCATACCAGTGTAGAATAATTTGCTCCATCAATGTTTGGGGTAATTTTTTTTTTGTTTTTTGGGTAATGGGAGGCTTTTTTTGTTTGGTTGGTTGGTTATTAAATAAAAAACCCCCTCATCAATCCACCTTTTGTGGATGCTGCTGGTGGTGGGAGAAGGGGGGAAAACACTTCTTAAACTTCTCCTTGGAGAAACAAGACATAAACTTAGAACAGTTATCTGTATAGGTTCTAGTTTTATCTTGCTGGGTTTGCTCTGTTAATCCACCTCTGACTCCAACAATCAGTTCTGGTATCTGAGAGAGAGTAAATATAGACATCAAAGAACCAAACATGAAAAGGCAAGGAAATACTTACGCATATTTTCTGCTAGATGCTGCTCTGAGCACATTTTGACTGAGACCATTCCAGAAAGTCTATAAAATAAAGATGTTCCAATGAAAACTTGGTTTTAAACACTGAGTGATCTTCAAGCCAAGACCATCAAAAGTTGACAGCTTCTGAAGGAACAGGGTCCTACTGCAATGTTTTAACAACGTAAGAACAAACTAAAGAAGAATTTAGGATTCAGACTACCATAAAAAAAAGGCAATTACTACACTTACTCATTGTATTACCAGAGCCATTTCCCTCATACAAAACAGCCCAGGAACATGCTACCAGTCAAAAAAACGGTTCAGCGAATTAACATTGAACCTTCGGCTCTCAATGAACAGCAGCAGATAAACATTAACCCCACTTCTCAAAGCCTTATGCGTGGTCAGCAACCAATGATCCACTACAACCCCTGACGAACCCGCAGCTGAGATTTTGAAGAAAAAAGGAGTTTTTCTTCACAGTGGCTGTAATTTCGCACATGCAAATCAATATCCTGGAGACCTCTGAAACCGCTGCCCCTTTTCCTGCTTCGGGAATGGACTTTTAACGATCTTACCACGGCCAGGCCCGCCCTGGGACATGGCTATTTCGTTAATTCTTCGAGATGTTCGGCCTGCCCGCGCTCCCCGGGCGGGGAAGGCTGCGGGGCACGGCTAGCGCCGTGCCCAGTGCCGCGGCCTGCCCTGCGCCACACCGAGCGGCAGGGCCGGGCGGATTGTCCTCCCCAGCCTCTCCCTGCGGTGCCTCCGCACACGTGGGGTGAGGAGCTGGGCGATCTCACTATAAACCTCCCCGAGAGCAGATCCAGGCCCGCGGACCGCGC
>JANHGB010047531.1:0-76319 GCA_026283785.1 Coracopsis vasa
GCCATGGGGGAAGGGAAGCTAATTGTGTTGGTTGTTTTAAATGAAGTTCATAATTCCTCATTTCTGCACAGAGGTGTTCAGAACAGGTTTGATAGTGTTAGTGCACCAGCATAAGCATCTGGGAACGCCTTACCTGCTGCAAAAGTGAGCCTTGTCATGCAGGGTGCCTTCAGCTCTTGCCTTTCCCTTGTTTCCCTTGTGAACTGGAGGTGTTGCTAACCTTGAAAAAGAAGAAGAAAATCGCCATTAATAAAAGTATAAGGGTGTAAACAGTGCAGTGTCTGTTGCCTTCTGTCTGCTGCTCTGTAGGGTGGTGGAGGAGCGGAGTGAAGATGGTGGGTTTTGACGCTCGCATGGTGCTGCTGCAGTAAAATGAGTCATCGTTCCTCTCTGCCACCACACAGCAGCTAGTGTGTGGTTTTCGCAAGAACGAGCAGAAGTTTGCAGGGCACAGTTCTTAATCAGCTGCTGCTAATTCCTTGTGTTCATCAAAAGGAGTGACAGGGCCTCTCTCTAGAAGGCTATTAAAACTGTTAATGATTGATGCGACTTGATGAGAGTACATGCAAACCAGAACATAGTTTTTAATCAAGTCAGCTTCCCTTCACCACCCAGCACTGCTGCTCCAGAACCAAACAGAAGCTTCCTAATTTTCCTCCATCAGACTAAGGAAAATACTGTCTATTTTGTATATCTTAAGCATTTGTCACTCATTTATGGTTATAAAACTGAATGTAAGGGAGGAGAAATTTCATATGGCGTATTTTTCACAGTGATTAGGAAGATGATGTTTTACTTCTTTTAAGTTCTGTAATTAGGTAAAACACCAAAGAGAGTCTGTAACCTCCTTTCTTTTCATGCTGGATCATTTCTTCCTGAGATAAATACAATATAGGACGGATCTGTGACATCTGTGTGCTATGCCATGCCTCCTACAGAAGGTTCTGTAAACTCTGCATTAGTGAAAAATAAAGTGAGGTGAAGCAGAAAGAAGACCATTGGCTAAACATTTTGTACAGAGTACATTTAAGAAATGCGTCTAAATGCTGAAGAGGGAAGGAGAAGGTTCTCCAAAACCAGCTTATAATGTCTTCTTCATTGTTCTCTTGTTCTCCCACATGCAGAAATAGTAAGATCTCGTTGAAAGAAGTTAGTGGTAGTACCCCCATTTGTGAAGGAAGGCTTCTTCTGCAGCAGCTTTCTTTTGTAAGATTTGCCTACAGTACCTTTCACTTAAGATAATCACTCCACCTTTTAAATTTTCCACCCTGGATTATGTTTTAAGATACTGATTTCAAAGGCAGGCAACTAGATAGACTGCTGTAAAGGTATTTTTCTACCTATCTTGTAATGTAATAGCTTTCAAGATCTAAATGATGTTTTCCAGCGCCACTGAGATTATCCATTACCCAGAAGCTGTTGGTGTTAGAATCCTGCAGACTGGTTTGCAAGGATTCTGATAACACTGATTATAGATATAGCATGAGGTATAAATACTGTTTGTGGAAATAGGATCAAATAGTGCAGTTAGAAATGTGTGATCATTGCATTTGTTTTGGGGGAGTATTTGCATGCATACATTCTATGGTAATGCACAAAACTGGCAGTGAAACCAGCATTTTTTAGGGATAATTACATTTTTTATTGACTATGAATTTTCATTTCTTTTAAAATACCTATAAAGATTTATACAGATAGGTGCACTATTTATGTTTCCAAAATAAAGCATACTGAGAATTTAACTGTCCTCTTGCCTGAAAGTAATTTTAGGATTGACACCTGGAAGTGAGAAATGTAGTAAATTTTAAGTGTTATTTTGTTCCTGAAATCCCTTGCAGTCATTTGCTTCCCTAGTAGTTGCCTTTGCTGGATTTGTGCGTGTGCTGAGATTTGTGTGTGTGTGTGTCTGGTATACACACAGGAGAGGCTGACAGCAGTGAATTAGTCTAAAATATCAGTCTTTGCGTGAAAATAGAGGTTCAGGTTGCTTTTAACTTGCTTGGTCTATGTGATGCAGTTATGCTGTTCAGGTTTGTAGTACTTCAAACACTGTATTGTATCCTACAGTAAATTAGGTTATCTGGCATGCTGGTGTATAGACAGAAGACTTTTAGAATTGAGATGAGGAAGTACTACTGCAGTGAAAATCTGACCTGACAGATTTTGTTTAGTGTTTTCTTCCAAGAAAAATTGGTATTTTGTTTTTCAAAAGTAGCCTTTCTTTAGCCTTCCAAGAAGATTGTTCTTCAGCCTTTCAAGTTTACAAATACAAAAGCTGTTTCTCTGTGAAAGGCTGTAGCCTGGGAATATCTGATGCATTTCTTTGATGCTGTTTTCTCTCAGTATCAGTCCTTGCTGATTGATTTCTGAACAATATTCTGTATGTCCTTAATTAGCAGAGAGCGAGGAAGAGGGTGACAATGAAATGGAAGTTGAAGATCAAGATAGTAAAGAAGCTGAGAAGCGAAACATCATTAATTTTGATACCAGTTTGCCAACATCACATGTGGTATGTATTTTATATATTGTCCATTAAATACATCTTGGAAGAGGTTTTGATTGGTTTTCTGTAATTCTATTGTAATATCCTCAAGACAAAGACCTAGTTTTATTTTATCCTTGTAAATCACCAAAACCTCTTATACTGCTCTTGTTTCCTTCTTTGCTATTTTCAGTATTTAGGTTCTGATATGGAAGAGTTCCATGGCAGGACAGTGCATGATGATGACAGCTGTCAGGTGATTCCAGTGCTGCCCCATGTGATGGTGATGTTGATTCCTGGACAGACGTTACCTCTTCAGCTTTTTCACCCTCAAGAGGTTAGCATGGTGCGGAATTTAATTCAGAAAGACAGAACATTTGCTGTTCTTGCATACAGGTAAAATACACGAGTGGGTTTACTGATGCTATCTATGTAGCATATATTTTTAGCACAATTTCTTTGGATTCTAAATGAAAAGCAGATGGTTGCATCAGTTCCATGGTGTATTCACCATGGTGTATTCACCAATAATAGAAGCTGTGTTTTGGAATTGACAAAACCTGTCTTCCAGCTTATAATGAAAACAATCTTCCAGTTTTCATGTTATCCTGGGTAGCTGCTTGACAGTATCATGTGCTTGTATAGAGAAACAGTAAGAGTTTATTTGCTTTCCTTGTTCAGTTTCAGTAACTCCTTGAATGCGCTGCTCCATCTTGCTTATTGAATAAGTCTTGATCTGAAATGTAAAAATCAGGTTCTTGTTTTGAGAACTGCATTGTTGTAAAGGTGTATTTGCTTGTTTTATTTGTAAATTAACAAGCCCAGACAGGAGTTTCATGTCAGAGTTGAGAGACATGAGTTGATAGAAAAGTGGAAAAGATAAAGGCTAATCTGTGCCAAAAGAAGTCGGGAACATTTCTCCCTCTTCCCCCCGCAATTTACTATGATTTAATTATGTAGGAGGTGGAAACAGTTATTTTTAAAGTCAATCTAAAGAATTTTGGTACTTTCAGTATGTGTATTTGAAATGCAGATACATTGGCAATCCCTGTGTTCCCAGAATTTCACCTTTAGACTCTAAAATAAAACCAAGCCAACTGGTAAACCCTCCCCCCCAACCAAATAAAATATTACAAGTTGCTTTTAAAAAGAAAAAATAATGACTGTGATTAGTTGAAATTATTTCACCAAATTTACTTTTTTGATAAGACTAATTATGTAGAGTCAGTGTGGCTAAACTAACTGAAATCTAAATGAATAGTGCCGTTTGGAGGGTAGGTAACCTTCTTAATTCTGTTACTTCTAGTAATGTACATGAAAGAGAAGCTCATTTTGGAACCACAGCAGAAATATATGCCTACAGAGAAGAGCAGGAATATGGAATTGAGACAGTCAAAGTGAAAGCAATAGGAAGACAGAGGTTCAAGGTGCTTGAAATAAGAACCCAATCAGATGGGTAAGAAAATTACATATTTAATTCTACATACTGCAAATCTTGTTTCACCAAAACATTTACATTTTACTGCAGGTGCATCTGTGCTTCCAGTAACGCTGTTGACTAATTGCTATAGGTATTAAATGAATGCTTAATCAGTAGCTTCTCTGGTTATTAAGGACTTCTGACATTTCCTGTTCCAAGACTCATGTTTTAGTTGTTAATAATTTTGCTGTAAAATCTTCCAAAGCCTGTAATTTGATTTGGTGCGTGTGAGAATATACCTGTCAGAATGACTTTATTTCTGAAAATTAAGTCAGGGAAAAGATGTTGATTTGCCAGCATTACGAGTTCTAAAGCTTTATTCCAAAATCTCTCACATCCCTTTTCCAACCCAGATGTGGAATGAGAGGATATGATATCAAGTGTGTGCTTTCTGCTGTCTTGTGGAAAGCGTCCCTGATAGCGACCAGATTCTATTCCTTTGAAAAACTGCAACTTTCATTTTCTGAAAGGAGACATTTCTAGAGGTGGTCTGCATTTAATATGTTCCACTTCTGAACTTTATGTGTAATTGCAGCTTTGAAAGGCTACGGGCAAGGGTCTGACACAATAGTTAATAACATGCTTGTCTATTTTTGTACTTTGAGTGATCTTCAACTACTGAGCCTTGACAGCATGCAGAAGGATTCAGCTGTATGATTTAGATATGAAGGGGACAGTAGCTGCACCTGCAGGGGTGGTGGTTTTCATGAGAAGTTTCCCGTGAAAGGGGAAGACAAAAGTCTGGTAATAATAGTGGAGAAACAAATTGCTTCTCTTAATTTTTTCCTTTGTAAAACATAAAAGCACACTGAGATGTGCAGATAAATATTGAATACGAAAATAGGTTCTTGATTTTTGCTGACTACAATCAGCCCATCACTTTCAGTTTCTCAGATACTAAATCTTGTTTATTTTAACTGTTGTCACAGTTTAGTACATCCTTAACTTCAGCAAGTCTTACCTCTTCCTTTCTGATCGTTCACTGATTCTTCACTGCTAGAAATATGCCACTTCTACTGTTACTGGTTGACAATTTTCATGTACTTGTCAAACACACTCAAATCAGCTCTGAGAGTTCTCTTCTGTATTGTAGTTCTGTTGTTTTCCATATTCCAGTATGGTACCTGTGATATTTAAAGCTCCTCTTCTAGCCAGTTTTTATCATATTACGTAATTTATACCTTTGTCCATTTATGACGGGACTAAGATCTTTAGCATTTAGTGAAGAGTATTTTGAGTCTTCTGTCATTTTCTTGTTCTTCATGACATTATCCTTTGCACCATGAATTGCATAGTGAGCTTCTACCAGTGTCACTGTCCAGAGATGTATGCTTCAGACACTGGTCCTGTGGGCACATGACATTTCTTAGCACAATTGCTAGAGGTTTTGTAATCTTTTCTGCAGGGCCTCTAACACCTTACTCCAAATCTATAAATCTGCAGCTCATCATGTCACTTCTGCTATTGCTTGATACAGAGGCATTGCTTAGTGGCATAGTGCTTTTATGGCAGGAGGGTTGGAACTAGATGATCTTAAGGTCCTTTCCAAGCCTAACCATTCTATGATTCTATAGGAGCAGCCCAAACTCAGTGTTTTTGTACGCTTCTATGACTTGAAGCTGTAGAAATGAAGTATAGCTACTTGCTATTTCTCACTAACATTTGCTTACAAATAACATCCTCCAAATTTTACATCTTAGAAAAACCATTGCTTGAACACAAGATGGCAGTACTTGGATGACTATGGTTAACAGCATCATTATTGAGAATTCAATATCCAGAACCAGCTAAGATGTACAGTGATGTTGTTGTGCAGTTAAAGGATTTTATTATGATGATTTTATATCCACTGACTAGCAGAGTTCACTTTTACACAGCATATTCACAAGGTTCATTCATAAGTATGAATTTTTAAATGTATGAAATAAAGGGGATGAGATTGATTTTAGGCTGAGAGCTCAGTTGTTCAGCCTGGAGAAAAGAAGGCTCCAGGGACACCTTATAGCAGCTCCCAGTGCCTAAAGGGGCTGACAAGAAAGCTTGGAGAAGGACTTTTAGATACAAATCCTTTTTGATAAAGAGGGGAAAATATTGAACTCCTTAGCAAGGAGAAAATTTCTATAGTTCTTGGTGTTTCCAATTACTAAGTGCTTATGATAAAACATCATTTTAAAGTCTACAGTAAGTTAACAGAGTTCATTGTAGTCCCTGTAAGTAAAACAGCATATTTGTAATAACATGCATTTCAGCATTTCAGGATTTCTGATGCATGATACTGTTAAAATGTAAAGTCCTTCCTGCTAGACAGTATTTTTAGTAGCCACATAACTGTTGCTGAACTCTTTATGGAATAGGTGACCTGGTTGGTGCTAGCATATTAAAAGATGATCAGAGTCTATATCCTATTTCTGCTGATTTTGAACCCTAGCTAAGCACATAAGCTTTTGTGGTTTGAAGATAGCAAACTGCATTTCAGCTAAACTTCCTTTCTGAGGATTTGATACGTAGTTACTGACTGTTAGTTTATACCAAAAGTAACTTGAGGAGAAAAAACTCTATATACACAATGCTGAGATGGTAAAATATTCTGCTGGGTTGCCACTGCCAATCTGTCTTTAATCTGTCCACCACAATCACGGCAGGTATCTAGTGCTCTAAAATAAAGATAGCCCATTGTATCTCATGGAAAAGGTGGCTAACTGTGAGAGGGGATGAAAAAAAACAGCCAAGAAACTTCTTCTGAAAAAGTTAAAGCAGTGATCTTTGTAGAGTTCTGTCTGCCAGCGCAGAAAATACGTGCGCATCAGCTAATTCTGGTTTTTAAAGGAAAAGTAAAAATGGGGATTGCGTCTGTCCTCAATTTACATAGACCAAAGTCCAGTCAGCACAGTGGCTTTAATAATTTAGCCAAGGGTGTGAGATTATCTGTCTTTCTGGAAGAGTATGTATTTGGTTTGCTACAGATGTGCTGAATGTTCCCTAAGGTGATTTGATTTACATTAGTATGACTTTAAAGATCTGATTAAATGAATTGCTGCTTAAATTCTATAGTACTACATAATGATTAATCTATCACACAAGCCTATGTTTTTATAAGCAGTAAAATCCATTTTTTTTTTCAACTCTTGTATAAGTGTGTATATCTTGCCTCTTTTCTTTTATCAGAATCCAGCAGGCTAAAGTACAAATACTTCCTGAGCGAGTGCTGCCTTCAACAATGGCAGCCATACAGCTGCAGTCTCTCAGCCGATGCCATATATTTCCTTCTTCGAAACCTACAGCATGGCAGGACCGAGCTATACAGCAATGGTGGCAGAAATACCAAAAGGTTAGAGTCTGGTTGTGGGGATCTTGGTTTTGCTGTTTTGATGGTGTTTTCACAAGCAGTGTGAAAGTCCATCTGTTCATCTTTAGAGGAGGTTGCACAACTGGGATGCTAGATGCCAACCTCCTGCTTTTGTTGCGTATTGTGTGATTGTTGATCAGCCATCAATAGTGGGGAAATATGTGTTTTGTATTTTGAGCTCTCTCTGGTTTTAATTACAGTACCATTAGATTAATATTATCGCATAATTATGTAATATTACAGTTAGTGGGTTTTTATGTAATCAAACTCTTCAGAGTTCTGGTTGGTAAAGCTTGTAGATAATGAAGTGTTGGTGGAAAAAAACAGTAAGTTTATAGGATTTAACTTTTAGGCAGGTTTGTCAAAGCGAAGTCTATAAAATCTGCTTCTTTAGCATCTTAGCTTTTATAGACTTCGCTTTGACAATAAAAGTACTGGTAGCAGTGTTGACAGTGCCAGTGCTCTTGCTTTGTACTTGTTATCATAATGGTTTGGATTTGAAAGTAAGAAGGGTTTTGTAACTTCTTCTGTTACTGTTTGATTTGGGTAGAAGAGGTGTTTGAAGAGTGGAGGTGGTTTAGAGGTAACTCCTAAATTTCAGTGATGAAACAGAAGACCTGTGATGCCTTAGTTGTTTGGAAACAGAATTCCATTTGCTAATTTTGCTTTAAAACCTTCATCAGTTAAAGGTTTGACTTTTGTACCTGCAGTTACATGTTTGTAGAAAACATGGGTCTGTGTTACAATGACAGACTCAAGGGGTTTTTAACCCTGGCAAATATTCCCACCCAGATGGTTGTTAGCTAACAGCTAGGCTGTAGTTTCTAGTTTTGAGCATGCTTTATGTTCCACTTTCATCTTGTAAATTATCATATAACATACATCTAAAGTTCTTTTGTGCTTAGTCATTACCTTTGTCAGATCACAATACTTCCATACAATCCATTTATCCTGGCCAGCTGCACATGTATTTCTAAATCTGGTTTTTAATGTATTAGTATTTTGTTTTAACACATTTACCTTCTGGAATAGTTAATATGTAATCCCCTTATTCCCCTTCCCCCTTTTTTTTTCTTAACTGAATTTATAAACTTCCTTAAATCTTGTTGTGGTACTAAATGTGATAAGATAGGAAAGGGTCATAGAAATCTTACTTTTTTCATGAACTCTACATATGCTGACATAGTAGTTACTAGGGGAAGATGGCACTTTTACACACAGAGTGGGCGAATTAGCAGTTCCATAGTCTTATTTGTTTTATTTCCTAGAGCTTTTTCAATAAATATGCAGACTTTGCACTTCTTTAGAGAGCTTCCAGAATTTTATTTACTTGACTCTGATTAAAACAAAAAAAAGTAGAGGAGAAATACTCATTATCAAGATGTTGGTATTGTCATTCGGGAATTGCCTTCTACTTTCCTGTTTTGCTTCACTGGCACAAATTCTGCCTTGCTTGTTTACACTGTTTCTGTATCACTGCAGCTGTGGCAGTACTCGGAATCAGGAGGGAATTCACACTAAGATCGTGGGGCAGGATTTTCAAGAGTCCTAAGTGGCTGGTGGCAGGCCTAAGCTACAAACTTTTGCATTGCTCAGGAGAATAATAAGGTGTGATTTGTGCTAGAGACAGCTGTGCTGTTTAAAAGGTGCTAAAAGATGCCTTTATGCAAGTGAATGTGCACTTTTACCACTATACAGCCTTTTCCTTTAGGAGTCTGAAATAAAAACGTACTGTCAAAAGGATAATTTTGCTGGAATAAATTATGTTTCCCCATAATAAGCACCATGCTAGAGTAGCATCCTAGCATAGTTATACCAGCAAAAGCCTTTCAAGTGTAAACCTAGCTCATTCTCAGTTACAGTGCAGGCTTTTCAAAGACAAACTATCATTAATAGTGGACAGATCCACATTGTAAGGTTAATGGGCCAGGAGCTGGCACTGGGGTCAGTAGAAGAGGATGTGGTGAAACAGGCGCTTTTCTAAATACTAAAATTGTGGCTTATTAATTTATTTATATAGCTTTTTATTACTCAACCCATGGTTTCCATCAGTGGTATATAAAAGGAAAGATACCTTGAAGTCTTCTGTGTCAGTAGAGATCTTTGGAACTACCTCCAGAAATTAATATAGAATCCTAGTAACTCCCGTCATTGTCAGATGCAGTTAAGGTTTGGAGTTGGGTTTTTAATTCAGTGGATTTGAACTCCCTCCCCCTCCAAAAAAAAAGGAAGACAACCAACCAAACCATATAACAAAGAACTATTGATTCTCAGAGTTCTTGAACAAGTTTATTTATGAGCTGACATCCCAGAAACACTATGCTTCGGAGGGGGTGGTAATCCCTTTCCAAGACTGATTCTGTCAGATGATACCTGAGATGCAGTACTCCCACTGTAAGATCATGTTTTATGGACTGAGATGCAGATCCAGAGTAAGGCCATTGTCCTGTTGAACTCTTGTCCTGTCAGTAGAGCTGGCTGTTCGCAATATGTTAGGCTGTACCTCTGTTTACTAATATAATGAGAAACATCAGGAAGTGGAAGTTGCATTTTAAGAACGATTTCTGCTCCATACAAGAGCTGACCCTGTGTCAGCTGTTAACAGAAAGCATATTTGCTAATTGAAACAGTAACTTGAGTTTCAGTGTTCCAGAATTCTTACTTCAAAGTACCATTTATTTGCTGTGGATTTAAGTATTGCCTGATTTTTCTCATTTGTAAAATAAGGGTAGTTGATCTCAAAGGAAAAATAAAGTTTTAATTTGTAAATATTTAGAGTACAGTTTGAGATCCTTTTTTTGGAAGGCACTGTGGTTATGTAATATACATTGGTTTAGATTTCTGTTAACCTAAACATATAAATTTAAGTGTATAAAGTCACTGTAGAGAACTGAGTAAGCAGATTACCTTACACTGCTGGAAATCTGGTAGTTAAAGAATGCAGTTATGATCTGGGGTTTCTTGTCTGCAGGATAAGCACAACCTGAAGACTTTTTAGAAGTGATATTGGTGGCCACGAGTATTTTGTTCCTCCAGATCTGCTCTGTAGTCTTGTAAAGATGTTTTTGTACACAATTCATGTGAACATTTTAGTCATGTTCCCAGTGAAGTATGGTACAGGGGCATGGGCCACTTCTATTTTTATTTTAAACAAAACCATTCAATAAGGAATAGTTATGAGATCTTCAGGGGATATTTTTCACCCCTTTTATTTTTATTTTCCTCCTCCACATTCATTTCTTACTGAGTGCTCCGTTTGCATCTGAATTTTTCTTCATAGGATGTTGTTAAATAGATATTGTACAATATTTGCTCACTATCTGTGGATAATTATAATAAAGTTGTTTAATAGGTTTCCAGTAGGATGGTTACAAGCATTGATGTTCAGTAAGCATTTCTGAAAATGTGATTTCCATTAAAAATAGACACCATAGAATAGAGAGCAATATGAGATTAAACATCAAGACTGCCCCAGTTTTCTTAGCCAGTAATTGTTCTGCTGTGAGAAAGTGTCCTTCAGAACTCCTAACTTGTGGTATTTATAGTTGTGTTTTTAACAGATTAGATTTCCGTTTAAAAAATACCATCATATATCCTTTGCATTTATATATGTCAGCTTAAAATACCCAATACGTGTGTTGACGTCATTTACCTGGACTTGTGCAAAGTGTTCGACACTGTCCCACACGACATCCTTGTCTCTAAGTTGGAGAGACATCAATTTGATAGGTGGATCACTCAGTGGATAAAGACCTGGCTGGACGGCTGTGTGGAGACCTCATAGCAGCCTTCCAGTATCTGAAGGGGGGCTATAAGGATGCTGGGGAGGGACTCTTCATTAGGGACTATAGTGATAGAACAAGGGGTAACAGGTTAAAACTTAAATAGGTGAAGTTTAGATTGGATATAAGGAGGAAGTTCTTTACTGTGAGGGTGGTGATGCACCGGAATGGGTTACCCAGGGAAGTTGTGAATTCTTCATCCCTGGCAGTGTTCAAGGCCAGGCTGAACAGAGACTTGGGCAACATGGTCTAGTGTAAGGTGTCCCCTGCCTATGGCAGGGGGCTGGAACTAGATGATCTTAAGGTCCTTTCCAACCCTAACTATTCTATGATTCTATGATTCTGTAATAGCTTGTACCCAATCTGCAAAATCTCTGTGCAGCAAACGGTGGTGGAGGGGCTCTGGCTGCACCGAAGTGCCACGTCAGCCTACAGCATCCCACCCCACATCAAAAGGGATGTGACCAATAAGCCAACCCTGGGGATAACAGTAATCCCCAACATTTTTTTTTTTAACTGAGGAGTTCTTTGCCTCCTCCCATGCTTCTCTCTTAATTTCTCCTACTTATTATTTACATAGGCCACAAACAGCATATGCAACAGTAAATTTCGTAAAGGAGAAAATACCCTTTTCTGTGGTCCAAGCTATGGCACTTAAAATCTAAAGTGACAGGGTATGCTATTCATAAAGTAACAATAAACATAATCACTCTGAATAAATGTTCCTTAAAACAACTTCTGCAATTATTTTAAGTACCTCTGAGTCCAGTAAGATAAACAACTATCTTTGAATATTTGCATTAATGCACTAGACTACTCTTTCCAGACAAATATTCCTCTTTCTCTCAAAACACTAATACACACTTAGAAAATGGCATTTAAATACTGTTACTCACAAGATTCACACATTAGCTCACAAGGGGAAGGGGTTTGCCACACTCATTTAAATGCAAAATAAACATTACACAGGATAAATATATGCAGAATAAACCTTGGCCCACTAGGTACATGTCAGAACCTAGAACCGCTCCCTGAATGACATTCTAGGCAGAGCAGTTAACAAAGGCAAATAGCCACTGAATTCCTTTGTAGAAGTATACCTATACCTAGAAGTATACACATACCTATTATAAAGACTATAAATAGTTTTGGTTTATAAACAATAAGAAAATTCACAAGCACAAAGAAGGTCCCAAAGATCACAGATTTTCCAGAAAGAGTGACAGCCTCGTAACACAAGTTCATCCTTCCTCTTTTAGCATAGGACATAAATATGGTCAAATCTAATAAAAATGAAGCTATTCAGTTCTAGACATTCTTTCATCCAGGCATACCTCTGTCAAATATCTGATGCTTAAAAATCATGCTTTTCTATCATTAACTTTTTTTTCATTCCTTCTGAAATGTGAATAGACTAACAACGTTACTAAGGGGATAGGGAACTGATTTCACAGCACATGCTAGCAAAAAGCAGCTAACAAAAAAGTAGAGCAGCCACCCAAATCAGCCCCAACACCACCAGGAGTCACAGAGGAAAACTTAGGAAAGGTAGATACAGAAATTTGTCCATCCTCCTTCAATCCTAACTTAAACAAGGAGAGATCTCAACAAAATACTCCCATCAAACATATACCTATCAGGTCAAAAAACCATACTTGGTGCATCAAGTATTGATGAAGCCAGGTAAACTTCAACCTCCTGAGCTGACAAACATAACAAATGCCTCCTGGGAGCCCATTAAATTTGAACTGAACTTCACTTCAATGCCACATTAAGTGGTCCAAGCTGCAAATGGTTGTCATGCAAGAAAATTCTGCCATTGAGTAGGCAGACTCCCATGCACAACAAACATGGTGAACACTTATCCCTGCTGGGTTTCTCTGCAGCCCCTGCCTAATCAGAACATTTGCTCTCCATGATGGATAAGAAGGCCATTTTCCTTGCTTATTTATTTAGCTCTCTATTGTGTTTGATTAACTGTAGTAAAGGCAAATCAATCTTTTGTGTTCGTGTAAAATGAAAAAAAACGGAACAAAGTTAGCTTTAATGGCCCAATATATGCTCAGCTGGAATGCACTTACCGAGCAAGCGAGCTAGACAAAGGAATTCAGGCAGCTTTAAACACCACTGGGAACATGCTGAGATCATATATACCTCTACCTGTTTAAAGGAAAAAAAACAAACCCACCCGACACCCAGTGAAGATGCTTTCTGTCACTCTGTAACTCTGTATATAAAGGCTTCAAGTACTACAACAGTTTTCTTTTGCATCATTCATATTTCCATGGCCAGAGCTGGGAGATGCTAGGAAACAAGTATCCAGAGGAACATTGTCAGAAGGAGAAGACATGAAGTTTTAAATCCATGAGAATACTTTCTCCACTGTCAGTAAACTTGCCTCTAAACTCAGATTTGCTGTAACGTTTTTGACATCAATAACCTCTCATAAGGATTGTAAGATAGCATGAAATTCATGACCAGTATGAAATGAAGAGGTTTCTGCATAATGAATTTGAGTGAGACGCGTATCATTGCAAGGTAGCGCCCTGAGAAACTCTTTCTCTCATATATTCTAATTATAGTGTTGACAACAGTGGAAATCACAAAAGAAACTATGCTTGATTTTATGCAATTCCCATTAAAAGCCTTTAGTAATATATAGAAATACTCAGACCATGGAAGCCAAGTATTAGCCTACAAAGAATTTAACCTCAGTCTTTGCAATGCATGAAAAAGGACAGCTTGACCACGACAGAAACAAAATGAAGCAAAAGGTATTTGTACCCATATCTGAAGTACTCCGGTCGCTAAATACATAGATAAATGTGTGCACAGATTTCTTTCTACATTAGTTTTGTCCTTTTAACAAGAATTTTTGAAAGCAGAAAGAATCCAACCATCCCTGTTCTAACATAAGATTTGACATTCCCCCTTTGCTATAATAGCTATTGCAACAGCTTTAGGATGATGGTATGTGTCTAGACTCTCCTGGGAGGAAACGAGAAAACTTTCCCTTAAAATTCCTATCTCCGTGGTATGATTATTATAGCTTCACTTGTATTATCCAGAAACAAATCATAGAAGCCACTGGCACTAAAAGGTGGTACCTTCTGGCATTTTTACCACTTAATTTTACCACTTAATTTTACCACTTAATTCACTTTGGCCATACTCACACTAGAGAGCTTACTGGCCATGTCAGCATGTCCAGGCTGACAGAGCTGTTACCTTTAGATTCAGCAATGCTGACAGAAGAAGGGGTTTTGCTGGCAGTTACACCAGTTCTGAGCATTGCAAGCTAAGCTGACGAAAGCTGTCATATCCATATCAGACTTCTGACAGGCAGCAGTATGTAAAATCAAAGCATGTCCATTTTTTGCACTCTGGGGCACTGCAGCAACATTGACAGAGCTTTGGAGAATAGCACCGTGTTACTCTGAAATGCTTCAGAGAAAACTAAATAGTTTTTAAAGAATCCTGTAATTGTCTCCACAGTTGTTAGTAGGTATGTAGCTTCCATAGCTTCAGTCAGGAATTTGCAAGAAGATTGCAGTCAATGGAGTGTGGGTTTTTTTTTGATTCAGAGATGTCAAGGTCAGAAAGGTCCATCATTTTCACATAGTCTGGTCTCAAGTTCTACACAACTTTGGAATTACACAGACAGCCAAGTGCCAGGACACCTCTGCCACTGATTTGCAATGATCCTTGACAGGACAGTTAAACTGTCACCACACCACGATTTCATTTTTAAAATAAAGAAGATGCACATCTCTTTGGAGCAAATGTTTATACGCTGCTGTGAGAATACTTGGAGGAGAGTGTTGTGCAAAGCATCAGAAGGAAGATACCATGATTGCATCCAGGTTTTTTATATTTTGTGAGCAGAAAGACTCACACAGTCAAAATAGAATGTCCATATAGACTGTAACAAAGTCTTATGTAGGGTTGAGGTAGGAGTGAGGAATGAAATAAAGTGCTGGAAATGCCTGCACCACCCTACAAACTGGGACTCATGTGTAAGAAGGAAAGGAACTTCCTGCAAATTCTCTTAATCAGTGGACTAGACCTGCAGTGCACATCTACAGAAATAATTGGCAGCAGAGCTTAACATCATTCATCACCAAAGGCAAACAACTCTCTGAAAAAGAGGCCTGCCACAGTGGACTACCAACACTCATACCATCAGAAAGCAAATCCTGCTTTCAGACAAAGCACAGCTTTTTCAACAGGTGCAGAGTAATGCTTTGTAACCTCTCAGGCAGCATTGAACCTCAGCACCTCATAGGTGGTGGAACAAATTGCCTGGCTGGTCCCAGGATATCCCTTGTACCTAAGTCTCCCACTTACCCACAATGTGCAAATGATCAAAACAAATGCTACAATCTGACACCATGGAGCTCTCAACAGCTGTCAACTCATTAAGCTCTATACACTGGCTTCCCACCTCTTTGCCAGTGTATTACATAAATTGCTTTTTAGCTGGCAGCCTTTCCCTTTGCCTAAAACCAGTTCACACTGAGCATGTTTAAGTCCATTGGTTGCTTTTCTTTCTTTTTTTTTTTTTTTTTTTAATGCATTTATTCCCTTCCATTTGGTGATTTGCCTTGCTTTGCAACAGTTTGGATGGGCTGCAGGATAATGTTTCATGATCAAGCTGCAACTGGAAATGAATATTTTATAGCAGCTGAACAGAGGTTTGGCTGTAAATGACTATATCCTAATTAAAAAAAACAAAAGGAAGACAGAAAGAAAAATTAATTTAATTAATGAAATATTGATGCAATTTACAGACAAAGGCCTTTCCATTTAGAAGGGAATTCCTGCAATGTGAATTTTATAGAAAGAATTGGAGGTTTACTACCTCCTTCTTGATTTATCTAGTGATGTTTCTCATATTTCATTTTTGCCCTTTTCAGCGTCTTTAAGACGCCTGAAGGGATGTCTGGTATCCACCCATACAAAGTCATAGATGCAAGTGCTCCAAATGCAAACACATTCTTGTAATGACTGTGTATTAAGAACATGTGAAAACAGAGCATAAGCGTAGTCATGCTAGCTCAAACTCCATCTAAGTCTTGATTCCTGCCTTTCGCATTAGCCCACTATTTATGTTTGTTGATAAGAAAGGCAAACATAAGAGAAACATGCAGAGGTACTTTTCTCGCACATATGCTAATTGAAGTAGCAAGCATCAGTTAGGAAGTGGCTATACCTACATCTTCATGCTGCCATGATTTTGTATTTCATAGGTCTTAATGGGATTTTCTACCACAAACTGGCATACTTGCTTCTAAAATCTATTTTTTTTCTACAATACTGTACATCAGTGAGTTCCACATTATGCATAAAAGTGCTTCCTCCTGTTTGAGCTCAGCCTGATGCTATTTTATTTCACTGCTTAGTCTTTGTTGTATGAGAAACAGTGAGCAGTCTTTCCCTAGTTGCAATTTCTCTGCACAATTTTTATTTGAGAGACCTCTGTTATAACCAGTTGGTTACCAATTTTTCAGCCTGAAGAATACCAACCTATTTAACCTCTTCTCATGTGGAAACCATTGAATATCCTTGATCATCCCTGCAATTCTCTTCTGCAGCTTTTTTCGTTGTCATAGATCATTTTTTTGAGAGCTGATGGCCAAAACTGACTGCAGTGCAGAAGACAAAACATAATACAGATTTATGCAGTGGCACAACGATATTTTCAGTTTGTTTGGTTGGTTTTCCCTAATACTTTCTAAATTTGTTTTGCTTTCTTGAATGTGAATACATGTCCAAAAGTAACCAAATCTGGGTATTTGTCAGTATATAAACTTATTTTCAATGTTCAATGTGGTTAAGCACATACATAAACCAGTACCCAGTGATGCATTTCTTCTGTTACAACCACGGTTTCCAACATTTTTGAATTAAAGGCCCTATAACAGGAGGAATTTATTGATTCTTGAGATGCTTCAGAACACCATTTATTGAATTGTGTATGACAGTGGGATCTGCAAATAAGTGATAAAGCATCTGGGAAGATGCTGGTTAAGTCCAACAAGCTGACACCTTTCTGACATTGCAGAGGGCGCCTGGATAAGCCCAAGGGATGCCTGTCAGGTTCACGGTGTCAGGAGGCAATGCACTGCAATATGGCATCATTCAAAATAGACTGCAGGAATCCTACTGATGCACATAAGATAAGTTACAGAGTGAAGACTCAATATTTAAATTAGAATGCGGAATGCATACCTATACATTTCAGAAGTGGGGCCAAACTGTAGAATCTGCTTCAGCCTGTCTCCTTATACCTTTTTCCTGGTAAATAGTCATTATACTGTATATGTCATAAAGTAAATCATGCTTAAATATAATGTCAAAATGCCGAATCAAATTAGAAGATGAGAATAGCCCTGAACTGTATAAAAACCACAGCTATACTTTATAGCCCTAGAGTCAAAAAGGAAAAAACTATGGTATATATTTTCCTCAAGCCATTTATATCATTTTGGGTGATTGTGACATTTCACTCTGGAGTGGATCCACTGTGGATCAGTGATGAAAGCAGTTTTAAGGAAACTGCACTGGTTTAAAGTTAGTGAGGGCAAAGAGAATGTACACTAATCCAAAACCCATCCCTTCTTCTTTTAGACTCTGAGGAAAGCTGAGTGAGTCTTTAATACCAGCAAAGATACTGATCTTGACTCAAACACAGTATTTTAAACTTGCAGGGGAAAGATTTCTTTAAAATACACATTATCAGAGAATACAGAGCTTATATGTGAAGATACAACAGCTATTACCGTGAATTTTAACAATAATGATATTACCCACAGCTTCTAACCAGGTCAGGCTCCTGTTATTTAGATAACGCAGTAGCAACGGGATGAAAAAGACCCTGCTCCAGGCACTGCTGTTTAGGCAAACAAGCAACATATTTAGTATAGCAGACAAGTGAATAACAGCACCATTTTATGATAAACGATGATGGTAAAGCACTAGCTTTTGTTCTATGTTAGAACAACCCCAAATATCCTTTAAAAACCATCTCAGAAAAAGAATTAGATCAGTGCCAGTTTTCAAATTTATTGTTTTTTATTTGCACCTAGATTTCAGACTTACCACTCATACGTGCATGACAGCAAAGCACCCATAGACACCTTAAAGAGTGTAGCCCCCAGAAAGACTTAACCCTGCAAAAAGGATCCAGGGTCGACAACCATGCTTCAAACAACTAAAAGCAGGGGATTTCCTCCTGGATCTTGCTGTATCAGGAGCATAAGAACAAGAACCTACAGCATTTCCTTCCAGGAGCAGGGTCTTGATTGCAACCTGCCGTGGTGATTGAGTGTCTCACCTTCTCCACACTGCAGAACACACACTATCCTTTACACCCCCTCCACTCCCACGCAGATACCTTGTGGAGGGAATGACACGAGCAGAGGGTAATGTGAATAATGGCAGGAAGATAGCTTTAGGAAATACCACCTATAGCCAAGATTACTGAAGGTGATGAAATATGGGCAAAATAAGGCTGTTTGCCTGAACATGGATTTTTTAATCTGGTTAGCCTCAGAGATTTTCAAAGAAGTTAACAAGGGCTGAGTTTAGGAAAGCAGTTAGTGTAGGGTTAGCACTAACTGAGGCTATACCTTAATAATCTACAAAATAACACTGCCAAAGATTATACTCTTATGCTCACATGGCTCTCTGACAAGAACAACTTCAGGAAAAAAGGAAAAAAAGAGAGAAAGAGAGTGAACAAAAATGTAATTGCCTGCCTATCAGCTCCACTATCATAATTACATTCAAACTCTGACATGGGTTGAATCAGATGAACACCAAATCAATTTTTGCAGCCAGCAATTGGTGCATTCTTAACTCATAAATTAAAATGTCACTGGTAGAGTGAGTGCAAAACAATGGCTGCTTCACTATTTTACATTGCAGAGAAAGCAACTCCCTTCTTTTTTCCTTCTGTTTGTGAGTGTTGCTTTTATGTCCTTAAGCGCTGTACAGTACATTACACTCATCTAATTCTACACTCATCTAAGTTTGCACAGCTGGATGCCATACATGAAAACATAAGAAATTATACAGTAGCTATGGAGTGGGGTAGTGTTATCCTCCTGAGTATCCAGAGGTTTATTCTAGATGTGGGGAGATGGTGGCAAAATTTTTTCTCCTATATCTGCACTTCATGCAGCGTTTGGAAATTTGCCAGCATCACGCAGCTTCGGAAGAGGAAATGCCTTACAGCTTCTCTTCACTGTCTTTCCCTTCATTTCTTCCTGCATTTCTGACCTGCAGTGAACCTCCTCAGGCTGAAGTGAGTAGAAGGCTCCCTGATACTAGGAAAATTCTCAAAAAAAAAAAAGAGAAGTCCTGAAACTGATTGTTGCGATTTCTTTGAGGACTAAAGTGATCAGATTAAACTGATGAGTCAGAACCATATATTGAAACCTGACCCATACTAATAAAGTGCTTAATTTCGTATTACCTTCCGTGCCTCATTTCTGAGTCTGAGTAGGAATAATTTAATGGACCATGCTTTGCCCAGTTACCTTGCCTATCATTTCTCACTCTCTACTTCAAACCACAAGGTGTGCAGCTGAGGGGCACAGCACCAGCATGATGAGTTTACCTGTCATGACATAACTGTCATGTCATGACATAACATGTCACGTCATAACTAGAGATACCTTATTCTTTTCTCCTTTTTAGGGGCTTTTGCTATTTATGTGTACATTAAGTTTATTTTTATTTTTCTCAATTTAAGTATGTTGCCTAATCTTTACCTAATGATTGGGATAATATTTCCTCATATAATGTGACTAGCCAATCCTCAGATTTCTTGTGCGTGTTCTGACTAGCTCTAACATCATACTTACTTTGCAAAAGACAAAACTTCAAGCGCCTTCTTCTCCCATCCACCCACCTGGAAAGGAGCTGTGTAGACCAACACTGAAGACCAACACTGACAACTCCTAATTGCTCCAAAATGCTCCTCCAAGGTTTCACCTCCAGATACCACTGAAAAAGGCATCCAGCTATAGTAGGAAATCCAGCTAATATTTTTAACACATTTCTGTAACAGCCAATGTCAGTATTGAGAGTTTTGCCTCAAGAGCTATCTTTGAAGAGCTCAGGATTCTTCTTCTGTTTTTTTTTTTCTTTTTTCCTATCCTTCAGAAGCTAAGCTATAAACTTATTGAAACCTGAATATAAAATTCTTCCTTATTTAGTAAAAATAGGAATGCCTGTACTTTAACCGAACCAGCAGCAAACATATAGGATTTCTGGAGAGTTGAATTTAGGAGAAGTCTCCTCTCTTCCTGACAGTTTGTTACATCTGTGGTTCAGAAAGAGAAATTTCACTCTAGGTGAAATGGCTAACTCTTTGCCTGATCAGTGGGGTAATTTGACCTCATATGATGTGACTAGCCAAATGAGCAATATGTCTCACCTTGTTTATCAATAAGTTGTCTGCTACTGTCTGTCACACGAAGCTCTGCATCTTTTGGCATTAGCCTCTTGCTCAGTTGTGCCACCTTAGAGCTGACAACTCTTTACACTGAAGCTCAGCAGAGCTGTGAGACAGCAGTGTTCTCGTATCTTCATGGTATTGTCAGTAATACAGTACTGTCATGGTAAAATGGCAGTAGGTGCAGACTCATAATGTACACAAATCACAGAAAAACAAGAAGGAACCACTGAGGGTGTAAGAGCTAGTTCTCAGCTACTTCTGTTCCACATCATATAAAGCCAACAATAAACTTATTCTCCTGGACTTCTTCTTCCAGAGCACTTCCCTTTTGGGTAGGCACCCATTTCTAACTTCCAGCCATAGCTTATTCACAGCTGGGTACTGGCCATTTTGGGCTATGCAACGCTTTAGGTTAAATAAATATTTTTGCAGCCTCCTCTTTGTAAACATAATGCAGTTTCAGAGGGCAATCATACCTCCTTTATTCCTCTAGTATGCAAGCTGAAGAAGCTAAATTGTAACAAATCTCTTCTCCTAAGACTGACTCCCCATTCAGGACTGCGTCCTTCAAAACCTCTGTTACCTCTGCCAAGTCCTACCAGCCATTCTGGAGCAGGAGGAGATACACTTCGCAACAGAACTGAGCAAACTCAGAGGAAGAAATTTTTTTATGAAATACTTTAAAGAACAATCCTGCTGTAGTAAAATGATGGGTAGATTTGTGTGAAGAGGTTTAAGAGGTCTTTACTTCCACGAGTAAAGGAATGTAGCTGATTACGTTCTGTTAGCTAGAAAAACAGGTTTGCAACCAGATTTAATGATGTTGGTTTTCAGATTGTAGCAAAAGAGTTAAAACCTGTTCTCAAAATAGAGATTTCTATTACCTTAAATCCCATAAGGTTTAAGGATCAGTCCCACATACTTTTGAATGAAACCAAAGCATAGCATCTACAAAATGGCTGGAAACAGAAATGTGTGCCTTGCCTGAACACAGAAGGAAGCCAAGAGATCAAGCTGAGAAAAAAACTCAGTTATTTTACAAGCTGCCGCCTTTTATCTCTGAAGAAACACAAGAACTGGAACTGATAACTGTCTTGATACGTTATCAGTTATGATAACTACATTAGAGAGATGCAATACAGAGAAAGTCCAAACTTACAAATCAAATATAATGAATATCTGAGAAAGCCTCATTTTCCGTTTCAATTCTGCTCTCCTTATCTGCCATGCTAATATTTAGAAAGTAATTATTGCTCTTGATGATTAATTTTTTTTCTCCTCTTGAAATGACTGATTTTTCTTTTGAAGTCTGCATCACCCTGAAGGGAAAATCCATTTCTCAACAGATTTTTTTTCTTTTTGGCCTAGCAAGTAAAGGGGATGAGAAAAATTAGAATAGAATGAC
The DNA here is from genome assembly GCA_026283785.1 of Coracopsis vasa. Taxonomy (NCBI): domain Eukaryota; kingdom Metazoa; phylum Chordata; class Aves; order Psittaciformes; family Psittacidae; genus Coracopsis; species Coracopsis vasa. The sequence goes on from JANHGB010047531.1 coordinate 21,962, forward strand.
AGTAAAAAGAAAAAGGGGGAAGAGTGAGCAAGGAAAGATGTGCCTTTTTTTTATTTAATGAATGTCTTTATGAATTCACAAAGAGGAAGAAGTAAAGAATGGTGAGTTCATCATGTAGGGTAGACACTGTGTGTTGCAATCCAGAGTTCCCATACCGAGGTGAATGGGAACTCCTGGCAGCTTATTGCTGGGGTGGGAGGTTAAAATGAGTTCTACATCATTAGGGCAGGCCCATTAGCACTTGATGTCTTCATTGCACCACATGAAATATAATTATTGGGTTTTTTTCAGAATCATAGCAGCTGGAATAGCTCACCAAAGTGTGCATAAATGCACCTTCTCCTAGAGTCTGAGTGGCATGACCAAGTTAATCTGCCCTGGAAGGAAAGAAATTCACACTGCAATGACAAAGGGAGGTGGATGAACCTAGATGGTTGTATGCTTTACCAAAATAAAAAGATTAAGCTATGGAAGCTTAGCTATTACTATAACAGACTCACGCCTTTTCCTATAGTGTCCTCCATAATAAAAGGCAAAGTAAATAAAAATTAATTTACTATGGGATATACCACAAAATATAGACCTATGTGATTTCTTATTCCCCAGACTTCTCCCATTAAAGTGATATAACGATATACTGTGGTTTTTGGTCCTACACTGTCTCTGAGAATCAAAGCATAGGAATGCACTTACCACCAACTCATTCCTCCAAAATCCTGGAACTGTTGTATGTGATGCAAATTTACTTGGTCGTTATTATATACAATGTCATCATGTAATTTGTAAGCATGCCTCCGTACTGCTGCAATGTAGATCATTACTGCATTCTGCGTTCTGCTCTTGCAGAACAGAAAACAAAACGTATGCACCATTATAGATGACACATTCTTTCTCCATATTCCTTTCTCTATATGAGGCTGACTGTAGAAAGTAATACTTCAAAGCTGTCTTCAGTAAGAGTGGACAAAATGCCATACATCAAAGAAATTTCCTTTTTCTCATAAACCCCCAAACCCCAAACTCATCAATGGTTGTTTCCAGGGGAAAAAAAAAATAAAATAAATAAATAAAAAAGGTGGGAGTTGTTAGATGATGACATACTGACCATCATCGACAGCTAAACTCTCCAATAGCCACTGAAGCAGCTACTGAAGCCAGAGTACATATCACACAAACAAGCTGGAGCATGGCCAGCTCTGAATGAAGTCATTGACTTATTTCAGAATATGAAGTGTTTTTTCTTGACAGCAAGACATACTGAGTGTCCTGGGGGAGATGCTATAAAGGGAGCTGAGAAGAAACCTTGATCAGAAGTGAGACAAAGCATCAGGTTTGGGTTGTACAATGGATGGACATTCAATGCCCTTGTATCTGCTAAGTAGCTTTCTAAGTAGAATCTGAAGTAAAATAAAGGTCTTCATCTTCCAAAGGGGCTAAGCATACACTTCTTGGATCTGTTGTTAGTGCTTGGTATGCCATCAGCAGGTTTTCTCATTCTTATCTTCTTTATTTTAAACACACTGCTTCTGAAGTTAATAAAATTACTTGTTTCTCCCTTGTGCTGGACCATTTGCATAATTATAGAGAGGGTTCATGGAAGAGAGTCAATCAGATAATTCCCACATGCAAATTAAAGATCTTTTAATTAATATGGCAGGATGCGTGTGAAACCCATGCTAATGTAGCAGAAGATATTCCTAGTGGCAGTTCAGGTCTCTGCCTGTATGCTAAGGCATCTCTTTGTCTTGTGGTGGAACAGAGCAAAAAAGGAAGATTTATTAGAGAACTTTATTTCAATGCTACTGGGGGGGTAGGGGAGCATTGCCTTAATCTTGTTTCAGGCAAAAGTCAACCTGATGGATGAAACAACTGAGTCTCACCATATCAGCAGATACTTGGTAGTACCTTAGGTTATATCTGATAAAACCCAAGAAGATAGACCTTTAGATTTTGTAGATGCAAGTTGGTCATCCACTTCATAATCAGAATTTAATATTTCCGTGAGTATAAAGATGCTATATGGTCTTGCCCTCAAGCATGCAAAACATTGAAGACCAGAAAAGGCAGATCCTGATTTTCTACCATGGCACCCCGCTAGCTTCCTAATCACTGAATGAGTTTTCATTTTTTTTTAAACCTTGGACACTCTCTAATTAAATGAATATGACAAGAATAATATCCTACCAACTAATCAAGAGGATGAACTGGTACTGGTCTTGGTGTTAGTATCTCTTAGTTACATTAATCACATTTCAGACTACCTAAGCAAACAATAACAATAATAAGAATGATATCTTGGAAAGCTAAAAGATGGATTTAGTACGAGTTCAGTCAGTACACTGAGAGGTCTCCCTAGCAGTTACTCTGCTTCCTACTACTGAAATATCATAGAGCATGACCTAATTTTGTGGACTACGTATAAAACTTGGAATCATGAACACCTATCATAAGGCCCACTGCTTCTTTGCTGGAGCCCATGACAAGATTCTGCACCATACTGGTGGGACAGACCTAATCCATCTCTGTCACGTTTCTGCTTTTGGAGCAAATCACTTTCACATTTATATTTTAATGGTCAAAACTCACAAGCGGATAATGTTTCAAATGAATCCACCAGAGACACAAGCCCTAGAGAGCTGCAAAGTTTGCAAGGATGCAATTGTGCATATAACCTCCAAATTATTGGAGTTTTCATCCATTTACCAGCATCTAAGAATAAAAAAATAAAATAATGAAAAATGGCTCTGTTTGTATTTCTGTGCCTCTGGATTAGACCAGTTTATGGAGTGGTTCAAACTGATCAAAACTTTTAAATGTTTTGTTGTCCCTTTTTTTTTTTTTTTGTGACAGCCAATAAAAACCAAGAGTTCATTCTCAGCAGGCTATTAGTTTTATAATTATTCTTAATACTAGTTGCTTTATTATGTAGCACTAGGAAAGTAAACTCAAGCTTCTTCAGCACATTTTAGCTTTAACGAAGCAATTACTTGAGTCAAAATCATTTATCAAATGGAGCAACTACTAGCAAGAATTATATTCCTGACTTCAAGTCTTTCTTTTTCAAATAGTAACGCATAATAACTTCTTGAAAAATTAGTAATCAATGTGTCACTCCTGTAAGTAATTATTTTACTTGAAACAAGTAATAAGTCTGTGTTCCCATTTGAGGGCACATGTAATTGTAATGTATTGTTAATTCTGCAGTCTTTTGTACAGAATGAATATTCAACTGTATTAATCATGGGAAAATATCAAACTATCTCTAGCATATGTTCGCTTTAGAAAAAGAATGGAGAAAGAGTTCTCATACTGAGTACCTTTTTAAATTTCAAACTTCAGAAAAAAACACAATTTACTGAAATGCATTGTGTGTGTGCTGTTTATGTTCACAGTCAGCATGTCCTGATTTTTTTATTGTTGTTGTTTTGAAAGAAAACTATAGGCCTAGAAGAACTTGGAATCAAATATGCTTGTTTCTTTATGCTTGTCTCTTCCATTGCATTTGCTGTCAGACCAGGAGCATAGCACAAGGCTCTTCTCTGCCTCAGTTTCACTCCCTTTAAAGTGAAGAAAACTAAATCCATCTTAGGGGCAGAGAACATTGTCGTCATAAGTTATTGTTTGTTAAGCAGTTTAAGATCAGTAACAGAAGTTCTTAGTGAAGCACAGAGCATTACTTGTTTTAAAAAGATAATAAATTAGAATAAAATATAATAAAACCTTCCAGCTGCAAGATACATCTTAGGTCACATTTATATTACATTAGACCATGAAACCACATTTTCAAATGAATAAAATATTTTCACATGAAACAAAACAGATAGTTTACATTGTACAGGAACATTACACCACAGTGAGAGACATGACTTCTGTACCTGGAGGTGATCAAGAGCTGATGGATGTGGCCCTGAGCAACCTGATATAACTAGACCTGCTTTGAAAAGGCAGTTGGTATAGCTCCTTGATTTAGCACACTTGAAAGAGTCTTCCTGTACTGTCCTGAAGATTCCACACATCACAAGGGTGAACCTCATATGAATACAGAAATGGACAGGACATCAGTGAAACACTCAGTCTAAACAGCACTTGGCAGCACACAGGGTGCAGTCAAGCCTGTGTTTTGAGCCAGCTCTGGTCCCAGAGATGATTAGACATATTACCTCATGCCTGTGCCTCTGCAAAGAAATCCTGCCTCACAGCTGGAAATCATCTGTGGGCATTGTCCTGTGTTAAGGAAGCCAGATGGCCTTTCTACTGCAGCTAGCTCAGGGTACGTGCACAGCTGTCCACACCTGACTGTGCAGCACTGCCTGTAATGTTTTCTGCCACTACAGAAGCACACCATTTATCCCAAACTCCAAAAGTACAGGTGCCACTTCTGTGTTCTGTCATCACCTCTTGCAGCCTAGGGCTTTAATCAACTACTGACAGCAGAGAGAACAGCAGCTACTCACCCATCAGGAAAACCTGCGATCACTCATCATGCACCACTGCCACAAGCCCAAAACAAAACCAGGTCTGCAAACTTGGTATTTATGTTATGCTCGTATTTTGCTGGTTTGTTTGTTTGAGGTTTAATGCCCATGCAGTTAATTTGAGGATGATAAATAGCTTTTTTTGAGAAAACTAATTTGTATACAGCTGCAATTAATCAGAGTGCAGAAAAGATCACACCAGAGCCGAGTGCCCCGCTGAAACAGATGGCTATGCTGCCGCCACACACCTCTGCACTCCTACAGGGTTAAAGCCAAATTGCAGAGCCCTGGGAATTTGAGCTCACACACATGCTGGCTCTCCCCACATCAGGCCTGCTTGGGAGAAGTTTGAATTATTTCCACCTGGAAGCCTCCTGGGGCTTGCGCCATTACTTGTGAAGTTTAATAACCACTAGCAGGGAAAAAACACAAAAACCAATCATTCACTGAACCTTCCTAACTGCACAACAGAATTTAGTATCTAGTCCTGTTTCTGGCTGTCTTCCTTATACTGCCTGATTCTCAAAAGTTTCCTGGTATGAGAGCAAAAAAGATCAGCCAGATGGCAGCTGCTGTTTACAACAAAGCAACCTAAGAAGAACCCAGCAGTCTTAGCTGTTTCTACTGTTTTCCATCTGAATACAATAACAAGTTAATATTCTAAAAGAAAAAGAAGTTGGGGTGCACAGAGAGAAGTGTAATGTTTTCAAGCATCAAGATTGCACAGGATGGCTCCCTGAAAACCTTGGGGACTGATCTGCAGCATTACTGAAAGATGATGTGCTGATTCAAGTGCACATTGTGAGAGCAGGTGCCATCTGAAATGAGAGAAAAAATTCATGCCACATCAGCCATCATGCTCAGGGCACACAATTGTTTGTAAGATGGTTATTTATCACGTTATTCACTATTTGCATGAGGTGCACCCAAGGATCACCAGGAAGAGGTTTAGCATTCACTTTAAAAATCTTGTCATTTAAGACAAACAACAGGTGAAATGTGGAAAGAGGGTTATATTTGAAACCTGAACTTTTTAATACACAGATGCTCTTCTACATAATCACTAGAAGATGACTAATACACTTTAGGTATTACAGCAAAAGTGAGTCTTAAATGCAAAAGAACAGTGGTTGTGCAAATACCATAGCTATTATGAGTCAAAGGTCCTCCCACATGTGCCATTATATTACGGGTGACAGCTCCAAATGAGACTAGTGTGAGACATACCAAAATCACAAAGACCATGTAATCTCTACTTAATGTTGTTGATCTCAAAATGGCAAGAATTAATTTTCATGATTTGATTGAGAAACAAAAGGCAACACAGAAGCAAAGTCCTAACTGTATGAGCTTGTTGCAATCATGGGAAGAGGATTTCATTTTACTTTCCATTTTCCTTTCCTGTGTAAATGATCACAATCCTGCAGCAATGCCTTGAGTAAGGGGAAGTGCTTCACCCAGGGAGTAAGAGCAGGTGGCCTGAGGACTTAAAACCTATCAAGGCCCCTCCAGCAAATTCACATCAGATAATTATCGTCAGTTTTCTACTTCTTTCTTCCTTGCTAACTCTTCAATGGCTTCAAGAACTTGCAATTATCTTGCAAAGGAGGGATGAGGAAAAGGACACTGAAAATGATTGCTTAAAGATGTAACCACTTTGTTAGGCATTTTGGGAATTCTAGTAGCAGGGCAGAAAGATACCTGCACAGATCTTTAAGTCTGAACTTCTGAACCTCAGAGTAGACAGGCTTTTTATGATTCTGCACAAGATGTGTGTGTTTCTCTTTCTGGTGATGACCTTGCCTTCCTCAGATGCAAAAAGTAATTACAGTGATGACTACAATAAACTCACAGTCTTATTTCCCTCCTTTACCCAAAGTACCTGTAGAAGTATTCAACAGGCTATTGTCTTTAGCAGTTGTTGCAGGCAAGCAAAAGGAGTCACCGATCCAAGATGAATCATAACAGCAGTGATCAAAACAAAAGCAAGGCCCAGAGTATGATGTCTGATACTACTGAAGGTAGAGAGATGCAGCTCTGGGCTGAGGACCTGAGAGAATTTCCACGTAGTCTGTAATGACTGCACATGCAACATCAGATGAGAAACCATGACACTTCAGCAATGATAAAAATCTGTTATTGCAGACCTTACAGAACAAAAGCATAGCGTCTTCTGTTATTAAGCTCTGCCAAGGACAAGCTATAGATCAAGTATAATTCACTTAGTTTAGTTAGAAACAGAAGCCCAGACTTCCAGTTTCTTCTGCTGGCTCAGTAATAGACTGTACCTTATTGGGCCACCACTATCATAGCATCTGAGCACTTTTTGTGTTTCATCCTCATAACTGATAGCAAAGACTATTTACCTCACTTTCGTGAGGGGACCAAAGACACCAATAGGCTAATTATCTTCCCAGATCATACGAGAAATTCATAGCAGGAATGAACTGATCCAGTTCTCCCAAGACTCAGGTTTTGAATTTTCTTCTTTGCTCAAATCCACTCAAATGGCCATAACCTCAGTTAACTCTGGATATAATTGTATTTTCACTAAGATGGGTAAGAACGATGAATTTTAAAGCCTTCTGAGTTGCTAGGATGAAAGGCACTACAAAATGTTGTGTACTATAATAATCATTGACTTCATACCTTGCAGTTGTAAAATGAAATAACATCACTATAGTGTATTATTCTTTATATAAAATGCTCTTATTACTTCTGCTATGTTTGTATTTCTGCAGTGCTCAGCCTCATAACACTCAGGCTCTCCTGTTTACTCTCCAAGCTCCATGCCACAGTTAAGAATTACTCTGTAGCACCTTGCCATGGAAGCTCTGGGAGGGTACCTGTAGCCAGACAGTGAACAGTGGCAATAAAACTGATCTCAAAATTTATTGCTACAACATACTGATTGTTTTCACTCCTACTGTGCCGTATGGGCTGAAGATAAAAAGTGGTGGATATCCTATTGGGAGTTATATATCAGCATTACAAAGCAACCTGATCAATCCCTAAACAAGCACATCAGTGCACACTGATCAGAACAATGAGACAGCAGTGTAAGGCATAGCAGTAGGTAAAAAACAACAGCCTAACTGTAGTCTCACACTTTTCTTACTGCCTGTAACAGGACAGCTGATGTAGAGTTCAACACTGAGCCCGGGATACTCTGCTTTTCTGTGACAGTGGTCCTCTCAAGTGAACTAGGAGAAAAAAAAATCCCTCAGACTAAGCTAGCAGGAGCAGCACTAATGCCTGAGATGTACTTTTACAATAACAGAAGACTGCTGCTACCAGCTTTTTAAACAGTTATGAGGAGCTAGCACATGGCAGCCCAGAAGAATGAATACTCTTATTAAGAGCTATTTCCATTAAAGCAATCATCACCCTCTGCCTGCAATTTATGAGCTCTTCCTATCCACATCAGAGCTGAAAAGGAAATTGTGTGGAAGGGGAAAGCACTGATATGAAATAAAAGTTGCGCAGGAGTTCTAAATCATATTGAAGTACTTGCTGTTAGATAATTAATGAACTTGCATTGCCTGTTGTACAAAGCCCCCTCTATAAGGCTTATAACCTTCCTGCACCCTCTCATAAAAGACAGTTTGAGGATTTCTGGAGGTGATCCCTCTGCCTTCACTTCCAGATCACAGAAAGCTTTTTACGGGCTATGCTAATATGACCCGATTATACTTGCGTGTGTGCATGGGAAGCTACAATGTATGTTAATGGCAAGCATAGGCTCATGTGTGTGTTCCTTGGTGCCTACAACTTCCTGAGCAAGATCACTGCTTGTGGGAAGGAGTTTGCTGTACCTGATAGCACTGGTGAATACAGAAGACAGAATGACAGGACTGAGAATTTTTCTATCACTTTTTGGAGTACATGAATGTATACTCATGGGCAAACAGCATGTATGTGGTCATTTGAAGTGTACTGTAAGGCAACATACATATCTATATACACTTCCATGAATTTATTGAGGATCTCTAAGCATTAACTTCTGTACTTTCCCCTTATATATCACCAGTGCTGGCCAGTATGGTAGGAATCAATGCATAATACAACAACTTTTTGCTATGCAACCAAATAGACCAACCTTGTCTTCCCGCCTCAGTCTTTTCACTCCCATCTCTCTTTTGACTTGGATTAACTCCCATCATACACCTGGAACATGCATGAAGCACATAGTTCTTTGGGATGGTGAGTCATGGGACACCTTTCCATCATCACCAAAGCTCTTCACAGGAAGCAGACAGGAAGCTGATATGAGCTAGACCACATGCCTCTACCTATTTCAAATCAGATCAACATAAAGCCTTCAAAGGCATAGGCATAAGCATGAACCGGCGTATGGTTTAAATGGTTTTAATACTGTGTCCTTTCTGATCTTGAAAGGAAAGATGACTGTCATTCATACTTTGCTTGCTCTTTCCTCTACTCCCAAACTTCTGCTTGATCCTTGCAAACAGAAGCCTGTGTAATGTCTCCTTCCTGTGACTGGCAGTCTGTGGGTTGGGAAAGCAATTCCCACTAGTGTCTGCGCAAATGAAATTCACCTGGCATTTACAAACCAGACAAGAGAAAAAGAGGTTGAAGTGAAAAGGAACCTTTTTCAGCAGGGAGCAGAGCACAACACAGAACTAAAAAGATGAATAAACCTGTCATAGGCTTTTTCTTTATGGAGTGGAGGCACAGTTATTAGGTACCCACAAAGAAGGCATGCTGGATATATGACTCCTAATACATCATCCATAATACAGCACTGTGCAGAAGGCATACAACTTTTCAAACAGTTGTCAGAGGCAGAAATAAATACAATGTCTTAGTGGAAAAAAATGACCAAAAAGATTAGAAGTGAGCATTTGGGTGGTGCTGGCAGGAGCCAGAAAGCTCTCTCTGACAGCTTTTTTTCACACTTGCTACTTGTCAGAAACAGGAAAACTATTAAGCTTTTATTATTATTTTTCTCTTAATAATTTGAGTGAGTTTTTTACTGCTCATAGAATGTGAGAGATTGATTGTGCTCACTAGAAAGGAAAGGCCGCAAACACAGAGCTCTGCCAAGCATATCTCCATCCATAATTGTGGCACCCTCTTTACTAAAGATGGGTCACATCACCCATCTGAAACCCCTGATCTGACTCATATCCTCATGTCCTCAGCTATTCCAGACTTGAGGGCCCCACAAAACCACTGCTAATTGTCCTCTTTGCTAATGTGCAACTTCCTACCTTTTCCTCTCTTCTTACAGTTCTGACAAAGTACTGTGATCTTCACCCATGTTTCTCTTCAGTTTTCTATATCTAGGGTCAACTGCACACTCCACCATGCTTTGTAGCACCCCATCTTATCCCAATGCCAATCTTCTAAAAATGAGTAGAATGTCCTAACCCCCAAGATATGAAATCACTGTAGCACCTCCTAGAGCAATAAATCTATTTTATTTTGTTGTACACTGGCTCCATCACACATGTATCTGGCTACCTATTTCCACAGTATCTCAGACTTGGCAGGGTAAGAAGTATCAGTGTGTGCAGGTTAGCTCTGGACATACACAAGTTTATAAGGGAGGGCATTTTAGGAAAGTTCAGATTAGAAATGGAAGGTTGGTAACAAATGCTGAGTGGGAGATGTTTTATTCTGTATATCCATGTGTTAGTACTTTGAAGTAAGTAACAGCCAGATTTTAAAAACATTTACCCTGCTAAAATGCCTTTGCTGTCTTTCTTGGTAACATTCAAATATTGCTACTAAAAGCTTTAAGTAACAGCAATATGTAACTTAAAGCATCTAACAACCATTGCTATGCCTTCATCACACCATGAGAACATGCTGTCCCTATGCTAACTAATAAGAATCGATTCTGAAATGAGAAACTTGAAGATCTTTTCTATCCTTTGTTTCTCCAGCGTGCCATTTGATATACTACAATTCACACAGAAACTGCTTCAAGACTATTGCACATCCTAGACCAGACTTCTTTATAGGCAGCCTCATTTCAGACCCTGGCCTGAAAAAGAAAATACAGCGATTTGCAATGATGGATGATCTCAGTAGAGAAATTCTGTCTGACCTGCTACTAGAAGCAAGGAGCATATTACCAACTCAGGATAGGTAAGTTGATTAGGATCAAATATCATAAAATCCAAAGCTTTCAAACGAAACTGAACTTGCACTTGAATAAAACTTTTTTTCTGAGATTGAGATAAAACATTTTTCTTTTTTGTATGCATAAAGAATGGTGTATCAGAGCTCTGGCTGAAACAAGTGCCCTATCACAAAAAAGTAAAACAGCTGATAATCCACCAAGATTGTCAACTCTTCTTTACTTTTACTGAGCTACCTACCTTTCATTCTCTCTCCCTATCCTGATGTCTTCCTCTCATTTTTCTCCTTCTTGCCCATTTTCCTTCCCGTTTGCATACTCTATTTTTCAGTAGTTCAATAAAACAACTGGATAGCACAATAACCATCTCTTTCTTATATTGTACTAACATGTTCTGAAAAAACACTTCCTTCTTTCTATATCCTAAAAAGTAACTTCCTGCTTTCTATATCATAACAGTAAGCAAAAAACTCATCTATGACCCCAAGCCTGGCAACTGGTGATTCTTAGGTATGTGATTTTCAAAAACATCAAAAATGAAGTAGCAGTAGTAAAGGCTCAAATTACATTAATATAAAAATTTGCATTACTTTTTGGATGGCTTACAGCCAAAACACAAATCAGATGTAAAGTAAAACCAGTTTTTACGCCAGCCCTTCTCTTTGTCATGGTGCTGCTACAGATGTTATCAGTCTCCAGCTTTGAGCTTCTTTCTTCAATACTCTACCATGCCCAGAAATGTATAAATGTGCAGCTTAGCTTTAGGGAAAAGGCCAGGGCACTGAAGCAGTGATTCGTCCTCTCAATCAGGGTGAATGACATCTTGATATAACTAAATCCTTAATTCACTCTGCAGTTAAGCTTTATTCACCTCATTTTTTAAGGTAACATAAAAATGTTTTATGGGTCATTACTCAGACAGGTGTGCTGCATGCTGCATCTTGGTTTTGCAGGCCAGAAAAATGGAAACACAAATGGCAAAATTACTTGGCTGCAAGCATTCAGGGAATGCTGTGAAATGTTTAATGACATGCAAGTAAGTTCCATATTTTATCTTCAAAGAACTCTTTTGAAGTTGGATGTTACATTTCTTTATTCCTCACAACTTTCCTACTTTTTACCCTTTACTGAAGACAGCATCTTTCAGATATCAGATAGGGATAAAACAATTCATTGGACTCCTAACTTCATAAACCAAATGATGCAAAAGTGAACCATTCACTTTGTAAAGAATTAAAAAATCTAATCTTGTTAACCTGCACCCTTTATAATACAACAATCTGCTGTTCACACCTGATGGGTAGTACTTACGGAAGATGCTTTTCTCAGCACATTGATGGCTAGACCACTTCCTTGCTAATGTGTAATTACATTTGGAAATGTACATTTGTTTGGCTAATTCTAACCTCTGAGAGTGGAAATGAATGTGCTTTTGCAATTGCATTAAAATGCAATTTTTATTTTTCCTTTAGCTCCTAGATATTGAAAATAGCTCCTCCTGATGCAGTACTCATACCTCCCAGAGATTCAATTCAAAATAAAAGCAGTTTCACTTAATTACCTTCATTGATGGCTTTGATTAGTGCTTTTTGTACTACACTAGGAGTCAATTACTGTCTCTCAGCCAGGGTTGTTAATTTCTAGTATTTTGCACAATCATTTTGCGTAATCATTTTTAGCATCTTATATGATCTGCCCTCTTTCTGCACAGATTTTGACGGAGGTCTGACCATCTATGTGCAAACTTGCCTATAGGAAAATTTGCTACATAAAGGTAAAATCATATAGATACAATAATGCATTCCATGAGGTAACTGAAGAAGTATCACAGTTCACATGTATTATTCAAGGAGTTCATCACTTTCTTGGACAACAAAGAATCTCACAGCATTTCTAGAGAAGTCTGCCTAACTTCTTTACTGAACCAGTACCTACAGAAGTCTGAACCAGATATACCATTCCTTCTTTTGTTGTCTATTCTTTTTTTCCTTTTTTTTTTTTTTTTTCTTGGGCTGCATGAAAATGGAGATTAACAAATGCAACTTTAGGAATTAAGTTGATTTGCATTTACTTAAATCTGAACCACCAGCCTGTTTTAAACTGTTTTGTGCTATTTCTGTATGTTACTTATGAGACAGCTATTGCACTCTGCAAAAGATAGCTGCATGTGAGAATTGAGGGAAATGAAGCCTGAACAGACTAGAAAGACAGATATTTAAATTGTTAGGGATGTGAAAATGCTAAGCAAATATGAGATTTTATTGCTACTAATCTGAAATTATTTTTGTACAATTAGGATTTTACACTAATACTATTAATTTGCATTTAGTGCTCTGTTCATTCCCAAGGATGGTAAAAAGTTATAAAAAAGCAACCTAGAAACACAAAGACATTTTGGGGAAATGTAGATTTTAACTGTAGACCCTAGAGGGGAGAGACTAACATTCACATACTGACCACCTTTTTGATAAATATTTCTCAGTGACTGCTTCAGTTGAAGACATATTTTTACAAATATACATAATTTCTTTTTTTATCTAGGTCATAAAAAATTGGTGCAGATGAGCTGCAGTGTTTTGATTTACTCAAAGGACTTGGTTTCACCACAGAACTGCAAAGAAGAGAGGCAGCTTCGACTCAGAATTGTTTCTGCAGTCTTTTCACTGATTTAAAGGCCAAAAAAGATGCCAGAACCTCATCCACTTCTGAAAACTCTTCCCACTCCAAAATCTCAGTGTGTTCCTTGCCCAGCAAGAAGAAACCCAAACTACTCCGACAAGAAGAACCTTAACAATGTACTTCAATACCTGGGCATAAAGATTCTAGTATTCCATCCTATAACCACGCTATGGTGAGTGTAACTATTTACATATTACAGCTTGAATAGAGGGGAAAATACATGATCAATTCTCAGACACGCTGCCCAATTAAATATATGGAGTTAATCATAATTACAGTAAATTATGCCAAACATGGCTGGAGGTAATCACAGGGCAAACACATCTTGGTTCAATTAGCAACAGAAGCTAAATTTCTTGTAAAATTCAGAGCAATTCTTATTAATGCTATTCAGTAGCAGAAATAGTCTAGCTAATTTGAATGTCCACAGTTTACTATTTCAAACTAACATAAGAATAATTCCATATCAGTTTTACACATTTGTGTGTATAAGAATTAAACTACTGTGAAACTTGAAATAACAGAAGCGTACATGCGAAGTAAGTTGTGCATTAGAACAATATTTGTATTTGAATGACAAAGGTACCTATTCATACAGACTGACAGCTTTTGTAAAAGTAAATACACACAGATAAATAATATTTCTTTGACAAACTGCAAAAAGTGTTTTAAGGAAGTTTTAAAAAGAGTGTGGATTTGAAAGACAAATCTATTTTTTCATTTCTTTCATTAATAAGAAAGAGGTCATAGATTTCCTGGCTGTTAGTAGGAGCTTTTGTATCATTCAGATGCGAGTCTTATGTGTGCAATGTACATAAATTGTACAATCCAGTGCAAATACTTAAATTCTAAATGGGTAAATTTGGATACTAAAAGCAATAAAGCCATGTGGTGCTGCATATTACCTTGGTTAATTTTCCCTGTTTCTCAACCATGTAAAATTATCTGCATAGAGCTCTGTGCTGCCATCATTAAACTGCTCCTAATATCCATGCAGGTGTATTCAAAGTTAACTTGCCTTCCTCGGTACAGGACCACAGCATTCTGTGCAGGTATTTACAATGAGTTCATCAAAAGAAGTTAACTTAGGGACCAAGAAGGTGGAGTTAACTTATGTACTGTTTATTAGACTTGGTATTAATAACAATCAGTAACAGCTCAGAGCTAGTGCTTTGTAATATAACAAACAGCCTGGGTTTGAAGGAGGATGTGAAGGAAGAACCATTGTACTCTGCTGACTTCAGTATGCAGCATCTGTTTTTGCTGCGGCTCTGAACCACATGAGCAAGTAACAGAAAACAAAGTCACAGAAGCAAAAGACAGAAAAGCCACAATACGTCTTGGAGTCAGTCCCAGTTAGGACAAGCTCCTTCACAAAAGCTAAGGATGAAAGTGGTATAGAGCAGATACCAGCAAAAATGCCAAGAAGTCATTCGCAGAGAAGAAGAATGAAAGATAATCTCTGGACTACATCTGTAACATGAAGCTTTAATTAACATTTCACAAGCCCTGGCACACTTGAAATGTCAGTTTCTATTCAGTATGGGAAATCTGTGTGGGGTTTAGAACCACAGACACAGAAGAGACACAGAGATGGACTATGGTTAGGACACAGATGAAATAAAATCAAACTGTCTTTCCTTGTGGCCATGTGAATCATGACTAAAATAGAAGCAGCTTTTACTGTTGGTTTGATCATGCTGGGGACAGATATTGCCACTGGCACGAATAACTGGCTAGCTGCTAGCATTGTTGTAGTGGTTTAGCTGGCACAGATCATCAGTTTTCTTTCCACAATAGCTTTATAAAAATATCGCCATTTGAAAATTTCCAGTTAGTTCGATTTCTTAACTAACTGCTTTCTTTAGAAATAAATACCCTAAGTGTTTTGGGGACTAAGCCCCCTCAAGACCGTTTTATACATAAACTTGATCGTAGACACTAGAAGTGGAAGGTATTTATTTCAAGATACTTATCCTATTACCTAACCCACTCTTTCCTGCATTACAGCCAATACAGCATAGTCCACCCAATACTTTCAGTAGTACCCTGTACAATCCAGATTTAAGTTTGCCAATACTCCTACTTATATGTCCTCAATACAACACTCCATATAATTTATACTCCTTAAAGGCTTAATGTATGCATTCTTGCTTCAGTACCATTTAGCTAACAATGCACATTTATAATTTGTGTCATTTCTCATCAGCTTGGCTTGTGTTTTAATTTTTACCTCTTTTTTTTCTATTTAGGCATCTGAAGTGGCATCCAGCAGCATCACAAGAGAGGCAATTCTGTTCAGAATCGTGTTGAAACTCTTTCTTTGGGCCTGGCAAGCTCTGCAGATAGCCCACTTGCAGGATCATTTGTTACTTACATAGCAATATGGTATCTTAGTACAAACAGGCCAGGAAAAGCCTCATGTTCCGAAAATCATCTTCAGCATAATCAGCTGTCTTAAAGCATCACCATTTTGACTAGATTCAGGAGTAGATATAATTATTACTATGGCTACTTAAGTTTTTCATTTTTTGTCAGTGCAATTCATATGGCTCACACTGGAACATCTCTGGAACATCACTGCTCCCTTTAGCGGCTTGTGGCTTTGTGAAAGTACTTCTAAGATTCAGGCAGTTCTGTGTGGTCTCTGTAACAGACACTTTGGAAAGTTAAATGCTCTGTTCCTTTGACAGTTATAGAGGCACTTTGCTGGATATTTCTTAATAAAAAATTGCTTCAGAGTTTCCAATACATAAGGTGCCCCAAACGACCACTACCTAGTTTTATCAGAACTGTCAAGACCATTGTCCTTAGTGGTACAGCAGAACATCACTTCAAGATGTGTGACCTGCAAGTTCAGGACGCCATAAGTTCTGAGCTCTCAACAGTTACTGCAAGCTTATTATCTGTCCCAGGAGAAGAAAAGAATTTGCTTCAAAAGGTGTAACAGGAAACAACATGGCTACAGATTTCATTTTCATACCATCAAAAGCAGCTGCCTATCGGTACCAGTGTGTGTGTGCATTATATATTAAAGTATCAGCCCAGTAATGCACAGAGGGATTATTAGAAAGTGGGAATTGATTTTAAAGCATTCAAGGTTGTAGACGTTTGATATGCTGAAGCCCTGCTGTAACTGACTGCAAGTCAATGAATATTAAATAAATGATTTAGAGAAGAACCCAGTGAAGCTTTAGCTTTGTTGATGACTTTGTAATTACATCTACTTCTATGTGGTGCTTACTTTTTTACATTCTTTTTGAGAGGATATTAGAATTTGTATTTACATACTCTGTATCTGATATAATTTTGTCTGCCTGTGTGTATATATGTGTGAATAGCGAAGGAGCATGAAAAAAATATGTATTTTGAGTATGTGTACGGAAAAACTCTTATGCTGTCAGTGAACGAAGAGTTTACACATTTATGTGAGCAAGAATAACTGAGCAGGAATGTGGGATGCATGTGTGTAAGGTATAAATTTAAATGAAAGACAGGCATGTAAGTTCAAGTATAAATTTAAATAGTCAGTTCCCCATCTGAATGAAAATCTTAGGTGGGCAGAAGCTTAGAAAAGCAATGCAATTCTGTAGAAATTCTTTTGCAAACCAGTCTCTTCAGTTTTGAAGATATTTGGGGTACTTTCTATATTCTTGCTTTTCCACATGCAGCAAAATATGTTCCGAAAATGATAGCTATCTGTGAACTCAGCAACTCTGACAAATAGAAACAGAGCTCTCACCCCACAGCCCATTTGGAGTGATAAAGAATTGCTGTGGTGTTGAACTGGAATGGACTGACTTCATTATCACACTCAATGATGGTTTTAACTTCATATTTCCTCAGCTCTGCCTGAAGGAAAAACGATACCCCTGATAACCAAAAAACATTATTAAAGCTAGTTTCCCAAGGAGTTTAATGATAACTACAGTATTTCTTCTTAAGAAAATGAAATTGTGAAGCTAGTTATGTCAAGTGTGCTTAACAAAAGGAGACTTTGTACTATTGGGTTTTAAACAGCAAGCTGGTTTGATTTTTTATACATCTGTATCCTGGATTATTCCATGGAAGGGGTTTTGCAGCATACTTTGAGGGGAAAAAATGAAGCCTGCTTAGTAAGTGATCTTTTACTGAGTTTGTGGTCTTTTGTTTCATACTTGTCAACAATGGAAATGACATCTGGATTTAATTATTCATCTGCTGTGTATTTCATTGTTTGATCACATTAGTGATCTAATAAACAGTGAAAATAGTTGTACCAGCTAGTCCTTTTCTCTGGCATACATCGTAGAACTGATCTTACTGCTTAGTGGACTTCTTTTTTCAGCTATGTGCACATGTTGATCAGCGTTTCCAGGCTCAAAACCTTAAAATGTTGTGGGGTTTTTTGTTGTTGGGTTTTGTGTTCTTTTTTTTTCCCAAATAGGTGGTGATGAATTACACAAAGATTTGTTATCTATTATACAATAAATTCTTGTATTCTAAGGGACAATGGGATGGATTCTATCCTTTCCCTAAAATGGTAATTATACTCTGGTATACTACCATTACTGATATATGCTACATTTACATCCTTCAAGTGATAAGAAAGGTCTTCTGACTTGATGAGTTCAGATTCTAAGCAACAGATACTTCCATCTCTAAAGGCAAGCCAAAATGAACCCTTTAATCTGAACTCTCAATTTGTTTTAGAAATTTTCATTCACCATATTTCATATTATCCTTAAGGAGACAGCAATTGCCGAACCAGATCAGACAAGACATCCATCTATCTAGACCAATACTGTGTACTCCTCAGAGTGAACGCAAGCAGCTGTCACCAGAAGAAGCAGCCTATACCCACCATTTCATGCAGCACCATGAACCACAGCTACTGATTCTCTATAATTCCACAGTATTTCTGTTAGTGCCTTAAAACAAATTAAAATCTCTTTTAGGAATCCTACAAAATATTACTGAGGATTTTCTCATTGGCATACATTTGTTTAATCCTCTTTTGAGCACTGATAAATTCTTTGGTTTGGGCTCTTTTTGTAATTAGTTTTACAGGTTAATTATCTTTTGAATACAACATATTTTCTTCTATCATCTTCAAATGATCACCTTTCAAATTCACTGAAATCCTCCTTTTCTTGCAGTTTTGGAAAGGACAAGTAAGAACATTCAGTATTTCCTCCCCAGATCATTCAGGAAATTTCCCCATGCCTGCCTGTCTTTGTCTGCAACAGCCACAGCCTCCTAAGTATTTCCTGCTGCAATTTACTCTTGTGTCTCTTGTCAACATCAGCAGCTGTTTTTTGAACTTTCTTTAGTTACACTATTTCATGATTCTATGAGCAGAAATGAATGCCACATCCTTGGTAAGGATGTACCACTGTTTTATATAATGCCATGATCAGTAGAATTTTCTAGCCCATTATTTTTGTATCACAGTGTAGTATTTACTTTTTGACTTCTGCTGTGCAATGAGCAGATGTTTTTATTGAGCTGCTGGCAATGTCCCCTAGGTTTGTTTTGGTTTTGTTTTTGTTTTTTCTCTG
The DNA here is from genome assembly GCA_026283785.1 of Coracopsis vasa. Classification (NCBI taxonomy): domain Eukaryota; kingdom Metazoa; phylum Chordata; class Aves; order Psittaciformes; family Psittacidae; genus Coracopsis; species Coracopsis vasa. The sequence goes on from JANHGB010047531.1 coordinate 40,765, forward strand.
GTTACAGTTAATTTAGAACCCAGTAATGTGTATGAACAATTCAAATTATTCCCTGCAATGGGCATTACTTTGGTTTTGGCAACAAAGGCTTGCATATGATGTTCTGCTGTCAATACAGCCTCCTTTATTAGGTGCCCCTGAAATTCCCCATGGTCTTCTCTAACACTGAATCCCATAAATAATTTCTTATTATCTGTAAATCTTGCAACTTCACTGCCTAGTCCCTTTTCCACATCACTGATTAAATAACAGTGGCCCTCAAACAGAAGTTTGAGGCACCCTTCTATTAACCTTTTGCCATTTTTCTATTAATCTGAAAATCAGGCATTTATTTCTTTTCAGTCTTCTGTCCTTCGCCAGTTTCAAATAAATGACAGATGTTAACCACTTACTATCTGACAGCTTTGTTTCCTTATCAGCTCTTACAAGGAATTTTTGAAAGACTAAATAAGTCCCATTTATTTGTTTCACTATACCCAGTGTACTGGTGCACAGAATTAATTCTAGCAGATTAGAGAAACATAGAAGAAACACAGAGTCAATTCCAGATTTGTGCTGTCATATATTATTAACTCAGGTGCTGCTTTAGACAATAAATTCATTTAATCATTGAGCTATATAAATATGTATCAAAAAATCTACTTACTTTCTGGTTCTGTTCTACAGCATTTATTTTAATAAGTCCTTTTTTTGTTTGCTTGTTTGGAGTTGTTCAAGTACTTGCTCCTCCGTTCTATCAGAAGCCTTTTCTTATTAATCTAAGCACCTATCCCTTTTAATAAAAGAGCAGGTCCGAGGCATGCACCTTCTAACACAGCTTCATAGCTATAACAGATTCCAAGAAACTACTTGGCAACTCTGTAATGCTTTCTAGGAAGTAGAATTTCTCCCTTTACTGCTTCATTGTCAAGCCAACCAAAGGATTCTTTATTGAACTTCCTGATTCTGATATTCCCCCTGTGATAATAACTATCCTGTTACTGCAGACAGTTAACTAAGGATTGCCAAAAGAAATTACGTGTCCAAGTCAGTGACTTGGTGAGCAGAGAGGGAAGCCCAGGATCATGATTCTTCTTGTTACTTTTACATGACATTATCAGCTTCAGTATTCAAGTGGTGGAAAAGAAAGGAGAATATTCAAACTGTAAGTGTTTGGAAGATAACGAGAGGGTGAGTAACAAAACAACTGGATTTGTCAAAACCACACTGCGTCAAACCAGCCTGTTTTCTCCATTAATTGCCGATAAGGGTAGAAACAGAATATGTTATACCTTCAGCAGAGTCGCACATGCCACAGGGAAGTGCATACTACATAATGGCACAAAAAACCTGAAAAACCATATACTGAGAAGAATAAGCAATGGTTCACAATGAAAACAGAAGACTATGTTAAGTACATTTGTCCTGCTTTTGGTATTAATAATTAATTTCTTTAGGACCTAGATGATTCAGTAAAAAGGTGGGCTGATTACATCTTCAGGAAACATCAAATTGGGAGCTTGCAATAAACCCAAAAAACAAATCAGATTTATTTTTATATTGGAAATTAGGAAAAATAATTCAAAATACAGGAGGTGCAATCCAATAAGGATAAACATAAATTTCTACAGTACATTAGAATTAAACCTGCCTGAATGCAGAGCAGGGAGCGATCAGCCAGGCAGTAGCTGTGAAGATGAGGACCTAGAGATAAAACGACAGCACAGGATATACACCAGTCAGAAAACTCATGCTCATGTTAAAATGGGGAACAATTAACCACGGTGTATAAATACAGCTATAGTTTACCACACAAATACAAACCAGAGGTGTAGTATTGTCTCCTATGCAATGTATTCAATGTTGGTAAATCTTTCTCTGAAGCATTGTGCTGCAGAGCCTCTGAAGTTACAGGGCAAACAGTTGGAGACTGCCAAGGAGACAGCAAAAAGAACAATCAGAGAGCTAGGAAACAGAGACCAGAAGAAAGATGAAATAATCTGTTCCTTAGCCTAGAAGCTTTGGCCTGAACATGGCAGAAGTATTAAAATATGTAAAAGTGTGTGGCAAAGGACATGAGTCGCAAAATAGACATGACAAGAATTATGAACTTAATTAGAAGAAATGGAGATTTCAGAAAAAAATTTCTAAAGATAAAGGTGAATCAACATTGAAAAGGTTTTTATAAGGAAGTTGTAGAATCTTCATTTTTAGAAGCTTTTTTGAAAAGAGAACTGATCAAATATCTGTCTAGATCGAGCAGATGGTTTTACGAGCTTCTTTTCATTCTCATTGCCTGCAATCCAAGCTTAAAAGAGAAAAAAAAAAAGAAAAAGGAAAATAAATCAGCTTCAAGAAAAATGCTGAAGATAACAGAAGTGCTCTTAGGCAAATAGGAATAGGTCATGCCACTGAGGAAATAAGGTGGCACTACACTATTTAAAATACTTCCTTCACTGCCTATTTTAAGCTGTAAACAGTAGCTGAAAAGACTGTATCCATCAGAAAGAGCACCATCTTGCCAGAGTAAGTGAACTGAGTCAGCTACTCTGGATTCATCCTCTGGCTTGGCACTGATTCACCATCCAGCCTTCAGCAAAACATTTGAGGTTTCTGCATTTGCTTTCCTGTCTCTGAAAGAAGAGTACATATATATCTACCTCAAAAGCGTGTCAGAAGTGTATTGTGGTAGAAGCCTAGATTGAAAGGGTTTGTTATCAAGGAAACTGAGAAAAAGCATGCTTCCTGGAAACAGTTTCAGATAACTTAAGAGCCTAAGAGCATTGTTCTCTGCTACCATTGCTGATACCTGTGTGGTTCAGGGTGTTTTGATCCTTTCAGGCAGGCTGTCAGAACTGCTGAAATAGTTCCCAACAAATATACAGAAAGATCTCAGCAGATGATCACCACATACACTTTCAACCTATTTCCCTGACTTTTGCTTCCCTTTTCGAGCAGAACGATCAGCACTCCTAGCGTACTGTACTGAAAGCATTTTATAATGTCCCTCAGTGGAACAGTTTCAGTCTGAGGTTGTTCTATAAAACATTCTCCTCTGAAGTGCCTTGGTGCTTCTCCCTCCTAGGCCTCCTACCTGACATCGCACTATCTGGAAGAACAGAGATACAAACTCTGTCCATTCTTCTATGCGCTTAATTTTCTTCCAATCTCAAGGTATTTCATGACCATCAATTTAATGGAACATTATCCTAGGAGAGACCATAGAATCATAAAATCATTTAGGCTGGAAAAGACCTTTAAGATCATCGAATCCAACCATTAACCTATTCGCAATGAAAACAAGTTTCAGACTTTTTAAGTCCTGCCGACAGGAGTGGCAGCAGAACTGGCCTGATGGAATTTCCTTAATACATGTCTTTACACTTTTTTGCCAGTGGAAGTGATTGACTGCAAAGTGATTTAGCTGTAATGAAACCATGAAGGACAGTATCAGGCTGGTTTTGAGATACAGGAACAGAGGTTTTCTGCAGACAAATCCAAGGGGAAAAGAAGACCTATCCTCAAAAATAGCAAAGAGTTTCTGAACTCTTCTTCAACATTTTGAGAACTTTACTCTTTACAACAAGAAAGTTAGAGTTCCAGTGATGAATCCAACATCACAAAGCAAGGCAGTGGCTCATCTAAAAAAAAAAAATAGAACCATAGAATCATAGAATAGTTAGGCTTGGAAAGACCCTTAAGATCATCTAGTTCCAACCTCCCCGCCATGGGCAGGGACACCAAGCACTAAACCATGTCACCCAAGGCTCTGTCCAACCTGGCCTTGAACACCGCCAGGGATGGAGCATTCACAACTTCCTTGGGCAACCCATTCCGGTGCTTCACCACTCTCACAGTAAAGAACTTCTTCTTTATATCTAATCTAAACTTCCCCTGTTTAAGTTTGAACCTGTAAATTTTGTGCTGTGAAAACCTATATATATGTTTTCTATATATCCATATATATTTGTGTATGTGTAAAAGTTGTTTAGCCATGAAGACAAATAGAAGCATATTATTCGTTTCCCTTTACTTTGCAAATATAATTTCAAAGCAATGTTTTAAATTACATGTTTCAAGGAATACTGAACACTTCTTAAAGATGGTGTCTTTAGAGGAAAAAGGGTAGAAATTATACATATTGGCTAAAAGTATTTTGATTGCTGAGAAAGCCAAGTCTGAACTTCCTATTTCTGAGAACTTGTATTCCTAATTTTGATTGCTTCTTTCTTTGTTGACTACAGAACCAATACACTTTGATTTTCATACATGACTTATCTCATTTCCATGTGCTTCAAAGCTGTCAGCCTGGAGGCATCTATTCTGGCCTCAGTCCAAGGCAGATTTCAATATTTAGTGGCAACTGAAGACATGTATGGTAGGAGAAGACTAGTCCTCCGCTCTTGGATTTCTTCATTTAAAGGAAAACACTATGTTGTCAGATATAAAAGAATTAAAAGAATCTGTGACAGGGCACAATGTAGAAGCCACTATATAGAAAACAAGAAAACTGCCTTTTTGAAAGACTCCAACTGATAACTGACATTCCTGTCACCTTGTTAAGCCATGTCTTCCGATTTTCTACTAAGTGATTCAAACCAATCACTAGGTAGCACAGCATTTGCTTAGGTAGATCAGAGCATCAGTCAGTCCCTCCAGTTATAATAGCCTGTCCCTTTATGCACCTGGAGAGAACACTAGTTTCTTTCATCTCTTATTCAGTCTCCTACTGTAGCAGATCAGATAATCTTGTTCAGAATGAGTGCCCTGTATTCACATCTAGCAATGACCACATAAACCTACATTATTACTCTGTTTATAGTTATTGTCTTATATTCAGACCAGGGCAGAGAAGATGTTCTATACGAGAGAACTCTTGTACCACACTATTGCAAAATTTAAGTGCATTACAGCAGTATTTTAAAGGCAATGACTATACAGCTGAAACAATTGTTTTCTCTCACTTCATCAGCTCAACCTATTCACCTGGAAAACATATTTTCCTTTAGTGGAGAGGAAGGAGGAAGATCATAAGCCTTTGTCCTGGGGTGTTCTCTCATAGGAACAATGATCCTGGGTGAGAGTTGGCTAGAGAAAAGAAAGATTGGTTTCAGGAAACAAAGTGACCACTAGCTATTAGAAGAGGTGGGAGATGGAAGTACTCTTCCTTCTTGCAGTTCTGAGTCATTCACGAGAATGAGGGAGCAAATAGGTCAGGAAGCTAGGATCAGAGGACACACTCTGCAGAGTCAGGATTCACTGAAGATAAAGATATTCTGGTGTAAATGCTGTTGATTCTGTAGCTGGTGGTTTCTTACAGAATAGCAGAGCACAAAGCAGTATTGCTTTAGGAATACATTATGGCTAAGATATGTATGTGACTTCATATGCAAATTAAATATGGCTTTCTGCTACTGAAACATTGCTGAGCATCCCCCAGTATCAGAAAGTTTGGGAGTGCCCGTTATGCTGGCATTAACCTACATGTCAAAGCTCTGCTATTTCTACAAGGAACAGGGAGGTAAGCAGCTCTTCTTTCCCAGCAAGTGATTTATCATTCTATGGTGCAGCAGAAGCCGTACTCCATAGGCTTCTTACTGGCAATACTACAAAAAACAGCAGGATGGCCACTTGATGGAAAATCACCATCTCTGCTCTTCTGTGTATGACCACATTGACAGATGCACAAGAGAAGTACATGAGAAACCTGTATGTGTTGCAGAGCTGATAGTGTATATTTTCAACTCAGCTATCAATAGCACCAAATCCACCACTGAAAATATTCTTAAAAAAAAAAGAAAAAAAAAAGAACCTTTTGTGTATTTATAGCATGTTTATTTGAAAAAGTCTGGCAATTGTGAATTTCAGGAGTGCTAAACCCTAAATATTTCTCATTACAAACTCCCTTATATCATTAGGTCATAATCATATTCTTCAGGAATAATATCCTTTGCTAAGATAACTTCATTCCCTAAAGACATATATCAGTGGCCTCAACATAAAAGTGCCGAAGGAACAGTCCAATGGCCACTCTGGCCACATTCTCAATCTGTACACATACAGGAAAGCACAGTGAGAGCATTTCAGCAATTAAGCTCCTGATTTCATCACTGTGAGCAAGATTTCAGTAGGTCATTTCAGATTTAGAGGCTTTAACTCTCCTTCTCATGTTAGGAGGCTTCTCAGGTTATAGGCTCTATCCCTTAATGTTTATGATATTGGGATATTTCAGAAAAGGGCAGAAAAGCCCTTTCAGAGAAGTTATGCTTTCAAAATATGAGTGTGCAGAAGTGTGATTGCTAGTGTAACATACTCTGAAGCTATGAAAAATGTTTTTGTAAAAACCTCAGTGTACCACAAGGAACGAATTAATAAATCACCGCCATTTTGGCAGAGGTTTTAAAGACTGGATCAGTCATGGTACTCTTCAATAAACTAAACCAAATAAACTATAAGACCCTACTACTGTCAATGATGTTCAAATCATTTGGCTAAAAATGCAAGATCAGTACCCAAAGTATAGTGCTTTTCACTAACATTCCATTCATTAACCATTAAATAGAAGATCATACAAAAATCTCCCTTTGATGTTATATCTATCTGTTAGGAAAAGAAAATAACAATTCCTAGGGAAAAATTTCCTAATCTTAGCTGTAAATGAAAAGGCTTTGCATTACCAATGATGTGCATAAATTAGAGGGAAAGAGAGGGAGATGGAAAGAAAAAACATAAAAGAAAAAGTGTGTAACTGATTGCAACACAATTTCTTAGCTTCAAAGGTCAGGGCAGACAGTGTTTTTATTGGATATGATTACCTAGGGGCATTTGGAGTGCCTTGACCTGAAACAAACAAATCTCTGTGGCAGTGCTTCCATATATTTATGTTATTCCTAAGCTAATGTGATCATCTCTTCAAGTCCTAGTGCAGCACAGCTAGTTCTGGGAAGTCATTATCCATTGGCTGAAAATGCTAGGCAACAGACAGTGGCACAGCACCATCAAACAGGGTTCTCCAACCTTCAGTTCATTGCTACTGGACTGTCTTTTCCCTTGGTTTGGTGTGTTGGCAAACATCCTCCATAGGCAGGAGAGGGCAGCAAGGGGCTGTGCAGAGCTGCTTCACTGAGGACCTTGCCTATTCACGCAGGAGTATTCTCTGCAGTTAGTCCTTTGCCAGGGTACTTCAGGTGTGCTCTGGGATATTCACAATAGCAACAATACAAAAAAAGATCACAAATCAAACAACTAGGTAACTAGAAGCTTCCTGGGTGATCTACTTTCAGCTGCACTTCCACTTTAATTTCCAGGCTTGTGACTCTTCTTGAAAAGAATAACTTGTCTAGTTATTAAGGAAACCTCAGGATACTGGAGTTTTCCAATTCATTCCATAAGACTATAAAATCTCCTGTGGCAGTGGCTCAGATGCCTAGTGAAAGATGGCATCCTGGCTGACATAGCAGATGTTGACAAAGGACCAACTTTTGTGTTTACCCCATTTCTTATTTGCTGCATAGGCATGTGAGCTACCTGAATTATCTAGATTGTTGCTAGGAATTTCAGGGTTATATTCTCAATTTTGCTTAAGTCCTGTGAGAGCTATGCAGGCTGCCAGTCACTCTTTAGCCTTTGAAGATGGGTTACTGAGTCTTTTCCTGAGGGAAGCACTGGTGAAGAGAAAATGGTGCCAAAAGATGCTTCAAGTACTCTAGCGTCCTGACTACATGAAGTTTTGCTACAGAAATAGTTACAAGTTCAGAATGGGAAAAAATGACTCTAAAATGGAGAGGTGATGAACTGAGGAAGGAATTGGCAGATATGCTCCTGTGCAGCAGATGGGTACTACAGTGCCACATTTGACAAATGAAGAATCAATTCTACTAAACTATAGGTTAGTTTTACTGTTAGGAGCTCCATTTCTGCTTCACACCTCAATCAGTGGTAGGTTTACCAAAGGCTTCAGCAGCTGAAATGCACAGCCAAGTACACTAAATCAGCTATAAATTGTGGCATAATATAATACCTACCCACTCATTTCACATAAGCCACAGAAATCTTACAAATTATATTGACTCTCAACCACTAGCGACTAACACTGGATTAGTTCTAGAAATCTAGAAGCAGGAAATACAGTCTCTTTCTAATTCACATGACATATTTACAGCTGTCTTTCAAAAGCAGGTGAAGACTTCAAGGAGTTAAGGAAAACCTATATACTAACAAAATGAATCATCTTTTATTTTAAAACACTCCTTCCACCTCAGTGAGCACAGTATCACTGATGCTTACACATGCCAGCAATGCAGAAGCTTGTCATCTAATAATAACCAAGGAAGTATTAGAAGTTGTTGTGACGCTCAAAGTCTGAATCACCTTTAAGGTCCTTCCAGCTGGGGACAGTCTGCTTCTGAGACATTTGCCTCAATAGAGAGGGGAAACACAACATTCCAGCCTCAGAGTTTCTTATATATTCAGCAAAAATTAAGAAAGCAAGAGGTAAAATTGTCTTGAGAGCAGTGCTGTCAGGAGATGACAAAAGTAGTTGGGAGTTTCAGGTTTGCAAAAGGAGAACGTTAAAAGGAGAATTTTCTTTCAGCCTCTAAATAAAATGAAGGCTCTATAGAGGGAAGCTTTTACAGAAGCTAAGACACAAACAAATTATCCATGCATTAAAAATTACTGCCAGAATTAATTTAAGAATAGCAATAATCCTTTTCCTGCATGGCACAGATACCAGACGTAAGAGCAGGCAGAGGCTGATAAGAGGTAACTGGAACTTGTTATAGAGTGACAGAAAGTCATTGTCATACAGGAATAAAACACTGAAGTAAAGAAATTACATTGACTGAAAATTCTCTCCCTTCTCATTAAAAGTTTGAATGAGATATTTTAATCCAAACTGATATTATTTAGTAATACACCTCACTTTATTTTTCAATATCCCCTCAAATAACAGTCCAATATTTACATTCAGTTTTGACAGTTCAAACAGCTACTAACAGCATTTGGTAGCTGTTGGTAACCTGGAGATACTACACAATCTCATGCTGGCATGGTACTGGTATCTGCAATTATACTTTTACATAGCTCAAATAAATAACTTAACTATGCAAGTGTGCACTGGGAACAAAACCCACAAAGGATCAGCTGGACACAGCCTTACTGTGGTACAACTGTTATAATTATGTGCTACATTTGTCTGTAACAAAGCTTTCAGTAAATTCTTTATTAAAAAGAGTAAGTGTGAGTTCAGCAACGTAACCTGCCTGTGTATAAAAAATGGGCCTAACAAAACTGATACCACATTCTGTTCAACAGCCCAAGTGCTCATAATCCCTATTAATTTGTTCTTATCTCTGATCTACAGCTCAGGCCACCCTTTTTCCTTTTTTTAAATGCTCTTTTTAATTAAACAAATGTAACAACCCAAAGAAGCTAGTCATCCTTTTACCCTAATCTGTGATACTGCAAGATGAAGGGACACAGATGGCTTTTGAATGAGAATAAAAAAGTACAAATCTGAGTGGCCATTGTAATTTCCAACCAATGCTCTTTTGGTGACTCTGGCCACTGAGAAGAGCCATACAAGTTCCCTGCACCGGAATAACTGTACCAGGCAATACCCATTTGCTGGAGATGCACCCAGTTTTCTCAAGCACCTATGGCATAGCCTGCACCTCCGCAGTCAAAAGCAGAGCCTTGTCCCAGAAATGCTGAGTTTTTGCTGGCTTGCATAAGGCTCTGGAAGAACACTGCTGGGCAGGACAAGACAGCACTCAAAAGAAGATGAAAGTTATTTTTACACAGCTCAGAATAGCAACAGGGCATGTACAGCTTGTCGTCTGCTGTGGTTACCTTCAATCCCAGAACTGACAAGTGCTGAGCTGTACACACATTTTCATATATCTCTGTAGCTCCAGGCTGAGGGCAGACAGCACCCATTTTACCATATGACCATGCTTCTGAGTGAAGACAAGTGTACTTTTAATTTGCAAGTTTGCAAACTAAGTCCTGTCAAAGCCAATATTAATTCCTACAGGGTCCAAAAAGCAGCTCATTACTCCTGACTCTGCCTGCTGGGTTTCTGGTGCATTAAATAAAGAAAAATCATCCCAAAGAAGGGCATTTGTTATTTCCAGGGTTCTGCATTGTTCTCCATGAAGATGCGTCAGCTGAGAGGTGGTTTCTTTAGGCTGTGGCAGGGAAGATCTGTTAGATATAATGCAATAGTACCAATACAAACAATTAATTAGTATTTTTTCAGCCATACATCTGAAAATACTTTACAAAAGAAGAAAAAGAAAAGGAAATAACAACCCTACATTACATAAGGAAGAAAGATATGCATACCGAGATTAAACCACTTTGGGCAATATTATACTGAAATGTCAGGCAAAGTCTGGGAACAAAAAATTATTGAAGACACCATAGAAAACAGTATCTGTAATAGCTGGTGGACTTGACCCAGTAACTCATGTAAGGTTTTCATACAATGGTTTCCTATAATCATATTGTTCAGGCCTAGAGAGTTGATTCTGGTGTCCTATCTACAGGCCTGTATTAGAGAAGAAGACTGCAGAAGTTGTCTATTTACTACTAATAGACTAATTCAGGCACCAAATGCCCTCCCTCAGCTTTCCAGGTTCCTTTTACAGTCATAGGGATGTCTAGGGGGCAGTTAATTCCTCCTCAGTTAGGTATCTATTTTAGGATGATCTCTCTCTAGAAACATCTATCTCTTTCTCTCAGCTATAAAGAGGATTTTAAGTACTAGCTATGACTATCCAGCTAATTTTTCTGTTGCTGAAGTTCAGTGTGATGACAGTCATACTTTGCATGTCTGTAGACATCTATCCATAATGTAAAACCATATCAGCAGAGACACATATGACAGCACGTTGCCCAAACCTGACAAATGGCACAGGAAGGAATAAAAGAGGAAGCACTAAGCTTGGTATACTTCTAGTATTACATGTGATCTTGAGAAGGAACTCAGTGAAGTAAACCTGTGCATTTTGAAGTGCATACATTGTAATGTATATTTTTTGGACAGTAAGAGTGATCTCAAGCAATTCTGGGAGCAGAATGCTGGCTTTGTTCTGGAAATAAGCAATCCAAATAAAGCTGTTGCAAAAGAGCCCTCTGAATATAAGCAATCCAGAACAAATGTGGGGTTTACCCATTCAATATGGAAGTGCTCAGATCACAGCCTGCCTGCCTAAAAGGCACTTTCCTCAGCAGAAAGGAAGTCCTCAATAGCAAGTGACAGGCAGCAAAAGGAAAAATCAACAATCCTCATAATGCCAGATTATTATAGCTAACCATTTCTGCAGCAGTCAAAGAATCCTTGAGGGATGGACTTTATATCAAGGGTTAAATGAAGTCCTACTTTACTTATGGAAAAGAAACAATCTTTGGGCTGCACTGGGTAGCCCATACAATGTATTTCTTAAACCATCATGAGTTGGCATAAGATAGTTACAAGCTGGATCTTGAGCTTCTCATTGCACCTCAAAGAGAAGCATAAAAAGAAAAAAAAGAAGGCTAGTATAAAGTAACAACTAGAGTAGAAGCTCGTTTCCCCATTCATTCTCATTACTTTTCTTGTACACAGTTATTTCTAATTCACATCAGTTTTAATTTTGGTTTGAAAGAAGAGAGTCAAGTTATTCTCGTTTATAGGTAGCTTAAGTTTTCACCTCTTTACAGAGGTACTGTTACTACAGTGAAGTTACATGAGTCTTAGCTTTGAAGTTAGCTTTTACAGGTGAATGAGAACATTCTAGACAGAGGCATGAAGGCTGACTTAACCTCTCTGGTATACACTAAATTTTAGGCTGCAGGTTCTCATGGATGAGGATGGATTACTTTGGAAAAAGAGAGAAAGACTGGATTACAGAAAACATCAAATAACAGCTACATTTGACCAGAGGGTCCCACTTGTTCTATTCTGTAATAGAAAAAGCTAAGGCTAACCAAATAAAAAAGCAACTGATTTTAAACAAATAAACAGCAATATTTTATATTTCGTGAAACCTACTGCTGTATCACCATGGTTAATTGAATAATAAACATCTTTGGGAGGATTAGGTGTTTTCATAAACAGTGCTTGCAGGGACCTTAGCCAGGATAATATTGTAAGGCAGTCAATTCTCATGCTCTGGGAATCAACATCCAGGGCCAGAATCCAAGAGAAATATAGCACACACATGCAAAATCCATAAACAAATGCACTGGGCAGGTAAAAGTGTCCTTTGAAACCTCTTGCCCATTTCACAGTCTCAGCTACTGTCTGCTAGGCCTGTCAATCAAATTAATGCCTTCCATTCTCCCAGGGAAGAGCTTCATCCTCTTTGCACTTTGCAAATCTGCTGGATATGGGAAGGGTGCACCCTGTTCAAAGGAGCAGGGATGTTTCAGGGTCCCTAGCATTTGTGGGACTCGGAAAAGCAATTCCATTTGATTGAGTTTATAACAGCGGATAAGATTTCTATTCAGCTGACATTACAATAAACAAGAGGTGGAAGCACTGAAGAAGCAGTCAGGAGTTGTGGAAAGTTAAGAGACCTGCATTACGAAGGAGAAAGGCACTGTGGTGTGATGTGATGGCATGGCAAGAGAGGGGAGTAAAAAACAAAAACAAAAGATACAAGCTGAGACAGAAAAGGTTAAGCCAGAGCCTTGGCAGTCTAACAACGTTACTGCGAATTCTTTGCAGGGAGACAGCTGCCACTGACAGCACATACACGCGCCACAGCAGAGCAGCTTCAGAAAGAGCAGCAGAGGTCATTCAGAAGTGCTCCATATCTCAGAAAGCCTTTTTTAATTTACAAGAAAAAAAATACAGAGTTTGACATGAATGGTTCTTCTTTGATTGTTTTCCAGGTCTGAAGATAAAGACAACACAGGAAAGCCTGGAAAGCACGTGTGAGCTCATCTTTTTCACAGAAGCTTGAACAGCACAGCAAGCATCTCAGCCTTAGCAAGAGGACCACGCAGGTGTGCCACTCAAGGTGTATTTTAATAAGAAACACTGCACACCTGGGTAGGGAAATAATTAGGCTTGCCTGACTTTATCTTTTTTAAAGAGAAAGAAATTCCTCAGAAGCTGTAAGATTTTAGCCTGGTACAGAAGGAGCAATGAATAAACCATTCTCATGGGATGTCAACATAGAGTGTGAGATCTCAGTGTAAGAGGTCAAAGCCAAAGATCATTTTAATGAAAACTCTTGACAGCTAATGAAAATCTTTCACTGGTTCAAGAAGGACTTCAAAGTGGCAGAACTGTCACAGAAGGAATAGCAGACCCAGAAATAAGTTATTAGGTGAATACATCTAAGGAAAAAGGATATTCTGCTGAAGCAAGTACTGTATCCCATTGAAAGCTTTGGATACATGTCTCAATTTGTTACCACAGAATGTAATATCATGTAGAGAAACTTCAATGAAGCATTCCAAGGGCATTGAAAAGCCTTGCCATATTAAGAAATAGCCTCATTTATAATAAAAAACTTTGGCTGTCACGATTTTTTACTCCTGCAGCAATGGTTGAAGATGTTAGCATCCTCAGCTGTCCTCTTCATGCACCAGCCAGAGGTTATTGTCCCTGCAGCAAGGGCGATGAAGAAGACCGTGTGTCCATTCCTCTCCAGCTCCATTTAAGGAACCAGCATGCAGTGTAACCTGCTCATCTAAAGAGGATGACACTGCAGCACAGGCTGTGACCTGAAGCAACTCAGTCGCAAGCATGTGTTCTTGTCTGCTATCTCTGTCAAGAGGCAGCTTAAAGGCACGATCAGAGACGTGGATAATGACCTACTAAATGACGAAATTTGGTAAGGAAGGCCTTCAAGTCCTCAACACTGAAGCTTTGCTGTCTCTGATCCTGCCACTGAAGTTGGCCACTTGCATTGTCTGCTTACTTGTGCCAATCTGAACCCCAGCTATCTCTGAAGACAACTGCAGTATAACCTCATAACAACTATGCTAATATGGGGTCATGTGTGAACCAGTTCATCTGAGATAATATTCTCTGCTTCTCAATAAGCAATATGACAAGTTAATATGGAGAATGTTTTCCACTGCCTTTTAGACCTAGTCTGGACATTGCTTCACTGGTGTCCACATCTACCTGTCTTTCCTTGACAAAAAACCCAAGCCACCTACTGTCTCTGTCAATGAGAATAGCTTGCACTTGTTAACAAAAGACACAAAGTACAGCCAAGGAATGCAATGGGTGAACATAATTTTGCATGTCAGAAGGGGCCATTGTTGAGGTAATACTCTTCTTAAGATCATTTAAGATCATTCAACAACCTTTTCTTAAATATCTGATTTTGCGGTGTCCTGATGCAATGAAAACTTGGTTAATTATATCCTGCTCCTGCATGTTTTCGCTTGCTGCTTCCCAGCCATGTTGAAAGTTGTTGTCCCAAACTACTGCTGATTTAGCCATACATTATTAAACAATAATTAGGCACTAACCTACAATTAGCTGTATTTCTGTGATGAAAAAAACACAATCCTTAGATACAGTTTGTCAGGTGCTTCAGAAAGAAATTTTGTTAATGCCTGTTTCCATTACTGTCAGCATGCCCACAGTGCTCCAGCAGGTGCCACATGATCCATCCCAGAAACTGAAGCCTTCAGTTGAGGGATTTGAAATCCACCCATTTACCTTGCTACAGAACAAAGAATCACAGCTCTATACAGCATGATTTGGCTGAAGGGTTTGCTTTACACAACTCCCTCTACTTGGAAGTATGTTGAAGGCATCAGCACATGTAGGAAAGCAAATTCTGTGTCTAGGACTAGGAATGGCCGAACTACTGCATACAGTCTGATGCCAAAGAAGGTCAATCAAGTTAAAATTGGCTTTCTGATGCTGCCATGTGGGTTACAGCCCAAACTTTACTGTTCTGTGCAAATGAAAATCAAGCCAGATGCATTAAAACAGAGCAGAAATGGCACCTGGAACAACGTGATCTAGTTAAATGAGCAATCATTACAAGCAGTGATCAGAAAAAACTGTCCCACTGCAGACACCACACCAGAGTTATAGGACAGCTCACAATTAACTTCTCCATATCTCCTCCAGGATTTATGTTCAAATTCCAGTAGCACGTGCTCCAGTGATGTGAATTTTTTGTTAAAGCATCGCTTGATGTTTTCAGAAGGGACAGCCATTTTCACAAACACAGCCTCCCTTCTATTATTCCATAGTTTTTAGAACTGGCTATCAGATTTTCTTACATGAAGGTTTTCAATTAAGAAAAATTGCTTCTAGGAACAGTGAGTGTGGTCATTCATGGTCGCTGATATTTTTGACAATTTTGAAGACAAAACTCATGGGTTTTACCGTCATTTTTATATGCATGTCAAAAAAGTCAGAAAACTTTATTTTCCAGACCACACATTTTCATGCAAGTAAAATTGAAAAACTAATCCATGGATGATAAAAAATAATTAAACAAAATAAGTTATTAATTCAGTTTTACTTTTGCAAAATCAAAACCAGGCCTCCCCTTTTTCAGAAACTACATTTTTTGTTTTCTTTAAATAGGTCTTTCTGGACAGCAAAATGGAAGAAAAATGGCAGGGGTCTGGACTATTTTTTATAAAAAGTCTGTGTCTTCCACATACAAATTTGCACAAGACTGCCAAATAATGCCTTGACTTGCAATATGATGAAGTTATGATTTAGCCATAATTTAAAACTCCATGTAGTTATACAGTAAAAGTTATCAGTCATATAAATAAAATATACTGATAGAAGGAGAGGATTTCTGGCTCAAAGAAATGTAACTAACAAGTGGATTTCTGATTTATAGGTAAGTGTTTTAACTTAATAATTCACTGTTTCTCCCCACATCCTTAGTCTCAATTTATGGACCATGGCAGTAGATGGGCTTCTGACCTGAAAAGTTCTCAGATGCCAATGAAATATACGGAATAGGTACTACAAATGTAACTTGCTAGATGGAGCCTAGCTGTACCTATGGATAATAGTAATCACTCTTCTTGTCTCCTCTGTAATGTCCTATTGGAAAAAATGGGGTACAACATTGCCTAATCACTGTCATTTTTCATTGTCACCATGGAAGTTGCCTGTCAGCTTTAGAAGGACAAAAAAGCAAGGGAGGAACAGCTAACAGAAAAAAAGCTACAAAAGCCCAAATCCCCAAATCATCCTGACCTTCAGCTACTGCTTTCATTAAATCACTGAATGGAAGAAAAACAGTCAGTAAACTCAAAGTGACCAGACGTGACAGAAAAGGGACAGCCAGCTTGTGCCATTACCTCTTTCTGTCTCTAGAACAATCTTTGCTCTTCTAGACTGCTACTTACATCCTCTGCCCTTCTCAATATGCAGCTCTCTTAGGAAAGGTGATAATATTGCCCTCCTTTCACCCTATTTCTCTCCCCCCAGCAGAAGCCTTGATGCCATTTAACTTTCTGTTTCTCTGGCTGCGTTTGACACCTAGCATCCATCACTATAATAGTAAGCAGGAGAGCATAAATCCCTGCCAAGAGCTGCAAGCAGAAGAGCTTCCCAAGCCTCACTGAAGAAAACCTAGCCTTGTGGAAGTGATAGGGCAATTCACACTCAGAATCTGATCTAGGGACCTAGCTGGAACTGTGCATTAAACCATCATAAAAAGAGCAAGGCACAGACTGCAGGGCTGCAACTCACTCCAGTTGCTACAGCATTTCCTAAAGCCAAAGTGAACATTGCAGATCCTGGTCCTTAGCAATCCACAGCCTTCCTTTCCAGTTCTTCCCAACTTTCTTGCATCCTTTCCTCTAGGAATCACGTGAAGCAGAAGCTTACACCATTCCCAAGGCTTCAGTTAAGAAAGGGCAAAGCAAACAACTTGCAAGCATCAAACATTAGCTGAGAGGCAGCCAGAGAGACACCAAGCCTTTTCACAGCAGATTTTATGTGGTCCTTGCTTCTTGCCAGGGCAACAAATGCTACAGCCAAGCAAGCAGAAATTTCTCTGCTGTGCTTGAGTTCATAAACAGAAGGACAATGTGTGATCAGCCATCTGAGCACCAAAGAACTATTCATCTTCAGACAAGCAACGATACCTCACAACTGGTCAGACGTGGGGGTGGAGGAAGTCCTCTACAGGAGAGGGTCCCACTGCAGTAGTTCTTTCTGAGGCATATACATGACATACAACCCTTCTGCTTCCTCCCCCCATTTATCTATCCTTTCCACCCTAGTACTCTTATTTGTTGGAGTCTGTACATCTAGCAGCTGAAATCATACCGGATGGCTGATCCACAGCACCTGCACACAGCTCTTACAGAGCAGGGCCAGCTGCCCTCCTGGCTCTGGAGCAAGACTGTAAGTTTTGCTGCATAGATGCTCCTCTGGCACCGTTAAAACTGAATGCCTTCAGGGACTCCAGAGGAGCAGGCTGTATATTCTGACCTGTCTGTTATATCTACATTTCTAAATTTCGTTTTCACAAATTGCTAAATCTCAAGATGAGACAAGCAGATGACAGCAGCAGACACCTGAACAACTATTGCTCACAAGTGTAAGACCAATTGTTACACAAGTCTGAAGTGTCACAGTGTAAATGGTAATGCAGTGAGAGGACTACTTAAGTAGCATATGTAAACTGGGAGACATATATGGGACTAGCACGAGTGGAGGAGTTGCATGTATCAGGTGTACAGAATCAGTTCTAGCTTGCTCTTCTATGGATATCTCTAATGAGGTTAAAACAATGAAACAAACCAGGGCACTTGAGACCCCCATGCTGATACAAGTGTTAAACATTGCTCTAGTGAAGAACAGAATTAACTGCTGCCCAAATATAATCAATTGGGAGCTAAAATAATTATGACTAAGATTTGGACCCTAAAAATACTTTCAAGTGTTGAGCCTACTCTGTGAAGGAAGAGGACATTATGCCGATATATCCACAGCAAAGAGCAATAAAACAGAAAGTCCAGGGAACACTGATCCTAGGAAAAAAAAAAAACAAAACCAAACTTCTGTAGGGTGTGTATCATCACTCCTCTTTATTTCTAATTTATTTTTTGATGTCCATCACTATCTCATCAAAACAAGAGATATTTATTTATATATATTTATTTATGTATATTTATGTATATTTAGGGAAACGAGTAGTCACACTTGTTAAAACAGCCAAATGCTGAAATAAAGAGAGTGACAACATGGCCCTTAATACCAAACAATATTCATTTATTAGAGGTACTCCTTTCTGTATTCCTCTTCTCAAAAGGAAAACAAAATAAGGCGTGACTTCTTAATTACCGTATCTTTAAGTCTTTTTTCTTTCTTAAGCTTCTGAGGAAACACACAAATGGAATTCATTCCTACTCACTCATAAAACAGCCTCCTACTTAAATCTAAGCCATATCCATTCAAAGCATCTATTTCTGGTTTTACCACAGCACAGACTAAATATTCTGCTTTATGCTGTACCCATCTCTAGGATCAAACTGGAACTACAAGGTCATAGTACCACTGTGAAAGACCTAATCCAAGGAACAGGCAGGAGGGAAAGGAATACAACACTTTACAAAATATTATCCATAGTACCACAATAGTGCCTGTAAGCTTGGCTGTGAGACAGACCAAGGACCTTATTTTACTATTTTACTATTTTACCTATTTTACTATTTTACCTATTTTACTATTTTATTTTACTATTCAGGGAAAGTAAAGAGCCATTTAGGAAGGAGGTTTGTTGACAGCTGCTGAGTGAATTGAGTAGGGCTTAGAAAACAGTAGCTCCTGGTTCAGGACCTGTATTCAGCCTGTTACAGCCTCTTGGTTTTCTAGCTAAAATGCAGCAACCCCAAAAGCAGCTTGACAGCTCACCTCCTACAAAATGCCTGTGCTCCACTTGCTGTGGCCTACCCCATTCATCTTCTTGCCATCAAATCTGCTCTCACCTCTCACTTTCTGCTGTGTCAGTACATTAAGTTCTTCTAACAGGAGGAGAATATATTAAAGGAATAATAATAACAGTGATAATGATAGTCTAAGAAATACATATTTCTTTCTCTATATTTCCCCTTGTTCGATTAGTCTCTCAGCAAGAGCAGCATTAATCACTGAGGCAACACATAAAACATGAAGACCAATTTGAATTTTGCTGTGTAGTACTGAGCGTGTATGTGTGCTTAGGCAGCAGGGAGGGAGGCCGCAGGATAATCTGTCATTTTGTATATTTATGCTGCTGGAGTCAGTTAGGAATGGTTCTCCATTGTTACCACATATTAAAATCATTCATGTCCTTACACTTTCATTGGAGGTCATCTTTCAGGAACAAAAAAGACATTATGACCAAGTTAAATTCAAGTTATTATTTGTGTAAATCTCTGTGTATGTCTTGGGTGCTGAGGCAATTGCTAGGACATTAGAGCACAAAATACAGTAGTTTTTCTCCTTACTTGACCTCACTATTTTTACACTAAGAATGAGTTTTCCTGCTCTGAAACAGCTACTGGAAAAGAGCTGTTGCAAGTGAAAGAGGTGTTTTTTA
This sequence comes from Coracopsis vasa, assembly GCA_026283785.1. Taxonomy (NCBI): domain Eukaryota; kingdom Metazoa; phylum Chordata; class Aves; order Psittaciformes; family Psittacidae; genus Coracopsis; species Coracopsis vasa. Next base: position 60,273 of record JANHGB010047531.1, read on the forward strand.
GATGATCTTACTAAAAGTGTGTGAAAGTCCAGCTCTGCCTGACTTTGAGTGCTGTGGAAGAAGCCATGGGTCCTCAGATCCCACTGCCAGCAGTTCTACTGAACTAAGTACTTGCCAGTTTGGCAAAAAAAAAAAAGACTTAGTCTTAACACCAGGAAAGATGGAGCATGGAACAAAACAAGAGATTAAAAAGTAGAAGAGCTGTTACTGAGCCATATGGGTACAAGTTTCCCTCTTCTTCAAACCTTTGTCTATCCAAAAAGGAGTTTCTAGAACCATCAGCCTACCACCTCTGACCTGTCACTCTCCATGTGAATCTTAAATCCATGTGCATCTTTAAATCTTGCTGTTCCCTTCCCATATCTCTATGAGACACATGCATCTTTTTATCTGGAATTTAGTTCCTTGTCTGCACCTCAGTATTCATCCTTTCTTTATCCATTTTCATACATTCAGCCATTAGAGCATTTCTAACATTTCCAACTCTCTGGTTTATGCCTCCTAATAAACTACTGGTATTCCCTGGAAATGCCCTTACCCACAAATCAATTTCCTTAGCATACCCAGTCTAAGACACAGCAAAATAGGCAATACAGCACCAGTGGAAAACTCTCAGAGCAATTATGAGGGAAGATGGTCCCTTCATGAGTCATTATAAGGGTGAAAAGCCAACAGAAGAAATTTTCTCCAAAACCACACTATAAGAAAGAAGGGGAACATTAGCATCTCATACAATTCCAAGAGAACTGAAATTCAGTCCCTCACCTCTTCAGCTTTATTTTTCTGTTGAAATGTTGTGGAAACAAATTCTCATCTTTTAGAATATAATAGAAGTAATTTTTGCAATCAAAATTAACAAGATCCCACCTACTTCTATGCCATCTAAGGGAGGAGAGAAAGGATTGGTAGTTATATAGCCTGTCTTGCTAATCACTATTTTTACGAGCTGCACTGTGACAGACATATCTTGCAAATCAGTGACAACTCATCCCACAGATGAAAAAGAAATTAGCAGAAATCCTTCTGTTCCTGCTAGTTAACACCACCATCATCCCATAGAAACCTCAAGGCATTAATTAGATGGTTTCAGAAAGTGGGTCTGTCACAACAGCATGGGTGTGTTTCTAATTTCTGCGCATTGATACAAATATGAGCTAGGAAAGGTAAGAGGTACATTCCTACCTCTCAGCCAGTCTTGTAAAAAAACCATTCGAACATAACAGTATATGCTCTGGAAGTATTCTGGTAATGTCTGCAGCTTCTAGGCATTTCCCTGAAGTATATAAATAGCAAGCAGGACAGATATGCTATAACACAATGTGAGCCAATCCTCCAACTATATTTGAACTATAAGCATTGATTTTACTCCATTTATTTCTAAGCACTTGCTTTTGCAGAATTGGACCTCTTTGTCACATACTGCCAGTGCACAACTGTCCTAGAACAATACGTTTGTCCTATTCTTTCATTTGGTTTGTGGTGAAAGGTATGGTCAACTATGGTAGCTTTAGTTCCTGAGTATTGTGTTAATCAGATTTTGAAAATAATCTTCCACGTGACTTTCAAGAATCCTTTTTGGCAGGGCAAATGGTGTGTCTAAATACACAAAGGGATACTGTGCCCCGAAAAGAAAAGTACATCCTGATGTTATTAAGGGTACTTTCCGAGAAATGTATGCCTGCCTGGCTGTCTGAAGAAGGTAAGTATCAGTTTACTATAGCTATTATTACAGCTTCTTATCCTTTAACTACAGAAAAGGGAATGCTTTTTGGTCACCTAAAAGGAAGCAAATATTTCATTAAGCTCTTGATAAAGATTTTAAAAAAAAAAAAAAGTCATCAGAGAAAATCTAGAAAAGTGCTGAAATTCTAGAAAAGTGCTAGACCAGCCCCGCTTCCCCCACCCCCCATATGCTGGACCAAATCTTCATTTCCAAAATTCACAGTAAAGCAGAACTGGGTATATATGTCAAAAACACCAGCTGAGACTTTGCTGCAAGTCCCAAACAATTGTTCAGATCTGCAGATTAAAGGCAATGTAAACTCAACTCTTGCATAACTGAATCAGCTAATTCGAGCGTTTTGTAAACTGTTAGATGGAAGAAATATAAAGTCAGCGTGGGTCCCAGCAGAACACGCACAGGAGTGGCTGAAGTTACTACTTGACACTGCTACTGTACAAAAGCAGGTTTTCCAAAGAATGAGTGTAAGCTATATTTTGAGAAACCATACTACCTGTCAACTTGTGGCAGTAAAGTTTGCCACACACATACAATCAAATCCCCCCAAGAGTCACGAAAGGGTAGTCTCCATTTGGAGTCAACAATGGTTACCAAGTTAAAGGTTCAAATATCACCAGTGATAATGTTAACAGATGACAGCATATGCTAGCATATGCATGAACTGTTTTACAAATACAACGTTCTTTATTACTGTAATTGTGCCTAGCAGAAACACAAGGCTGAGCTTATTTCCATCATCTGTACTTGTCAGCACTTGCTAGCACAGGGTGTAAAAACAATATTACAGTAAAATCACATTCTCTTTTTGGAAAGGTACTGAACTCTGGGTTCACTATGGCACTTCCAGAAGTGCAGCATATCTCTCTTCTTCAGAAAGTAAATGAAATAATGAAAATATAGGATTATATTTTAGATTTTATGATCTTTACAGGTAATCTGAGTATCCTAAACACTATACCAAAAAATATAATTTAAACACACCACAACACTCTCTCATCTAATACCCAGTTAAAACTTGGAGAATATTTTAATCCTTTCCTATACAGAACATTATCATATCATATATATGTTTCTGGCTAGGCAGTTACTACAATACACACCAAACATTCTGTATTTCAGTATGCACTAAATCTATTTCTATACTACATGCTTGTGAAGTATTTAGACGCCATTTGGTATTACTGAATTAATCAGTCTGTAACCTACACGAACAGTAGGTTGCACAAAAATTTTCTACCCTACATTTGGATTCTTGCTTCCAAACTCTGCTTTATTTTTTTGCCCAAACCACGTTAGCATTTAATTATCACAGAAGAGATGTGACTGTGAAGAAGTAAATGCCATTTTGTGAACTTCACTGCAGCAATGCAACTTTACCATCTCGCTCAACAGGACTGTGGCACAGGAGAAAAGGTTCTTCTCTGAAAGATAGTACAGGTTGGGGGCTTTGGTCTTTTTAAGAAAAAATAGTTGAGGAAGAAGCAGAAAAGGAAGGATGAGAGCCAGACTGTGTGATTCTGAGGTACCAATGGGCCAGTGAAGTCAGTCTTTAAAGCAGAGACTCATCAAAAGCTCTTTTTTCATTAGAACATTGCAGTCTTGGGATGAAAATGTCACTAGTGACTTATAAGAAGCAAAACCTAAATTAAAGGCTATTTCTTTCTCCCCCAAATTATTATCTATGAGTGTGAAAGAAACTACCTAGGCAAGACTCACGGTGAGACAATTTTATTTGTCTTAGCTGACAGTGAAAGTCTAATTAGACTGACAAATCTTCTGTGCTATTTTCCTTTGTGATATACACTATAAGAAAGGATCTAGCCTGGAGCTGCATGTAATGGAAAGACATTAATCAAGATTATTGGACCCTCAATAGAAAACACAGTTAGAAGGCTGGAAAGCCTAATGGTTAAAGTAAAAGGTTGAGAACCTTATTCTGAGCCATGCCAACAGACTGGACTGTCCATATGGCTAATGGGCAGACCCCCTCTTCTATTTTTTAGAAAGAACATTCTGCATATTATATATAATACACTATCATTCTATGGCTCTAAGATCATTGCTGAAAACATCCACAAATAATTTATTCTCATCACCTCCAAGCTACAATTTGAACAGTTCGGTAAGTGTCATTATCCTCATCTCCGGAAGCCAGCGCATGCTCTGGATACATAACAGAGCACACAGTTTCTGGTTCCTCATGGAGAGCATAATCAGAAGTCTATCTGTCCTCCAAGAGAAAGAAAACCTTCATAGAAAAGTATGATTTTTGCCTTGGGACTCTAGCCATCCATGTCATGAGGCAGACATATTAGGAGCCTGCCCTAGGTCAGTAGGCCCTAAGGTCTTCAGAAGCTTATCTGGAGCAGTTTTCCTTAAAGACTCATGCACAAGCTGGAATCATATCTTGGGCTTGCTGACCTGAACATGTTTTGAAAGGAAGACCAAGGTATCACCATGCATGCTTTTCTAGACTAGCTTTACTTAGTAATTAACTTCAAAGACATCTTTACACAAATCACTTGAAAACTGAATGACCCAGCTGTGAAATGGACAGAAAACACCACATGAGAGCATATGGAGAGTCTCCTAAAAAGCTCTGAGCAGCAACTCACTAAATAAATTCTGAGCATATAAGCAGCTGACATGCAAGCAGAAGCCAAGAGAATGTCACTTAAACTCATTTTCACAAAAGTCTCCCAAACCCAGAAATCCCTGAATAATTCACTAATAACTGAAGCTGTGCTTTAAATCAAGCACAGGGACACATGGGATTCCAGGACTTTTAACAACTGCTAATGAAGTAACCCTGCGAGAAACACGGCAGCCTTGCAAGAATGTGATGTGGCACAGTACAGCGACTTTCACCTAATAGCGGCCTGCACAGCATGTTTCTGCACCACATACAAAAGCTAACAGCTTGTCTTTGAGGCCTTTGTAGAGTAACGTGGCAAAGCAGAAGTCCTAGAGAATACATTACTATCCCAGGAGAGGCTGGTGTGTCAGGGCCCTGAGACAAGCACCAAGAATTTAGTACAATGCATGTAACTTCTAAACAGACTGTAAAATCCAGAGCAAAACCACGTGTGAGAAAGTTAGATCAGTGTTTTTACTCAGAGGCAGCAGAGCACAATCACCATTTGCAACTTACTGAAACAAACATGAATCAAACCTCCTTTTCCTCCCTTATTTTCAGTTAACACAAAAAGGTCAGCTCTTGCGGTTTAAGCCCAGACGGTAACTTAGAACTATGCAGCCGTTTGCTCACCCATTTTCCTCCTTGTCTCTGGGTGGTATGGAAAGGAGAATCAAAAGACGTTTTGTTATCCTCCTTCAACGCCTCTCTGAATTATACTTGACTCACAGAAATGCTCCTACCAGTATAACATACAGTTATACACCTCAGCTGTTTCTCACTCAAATCCTGCCTGTCCTCCACTGATCAAAGTTCCACTGTCTTGAAGAAATGTTATTATGAATTTTAAAACAAAATGAAGTTACAGACATTTTAAATGCTAATATCATTGCCACAGGGTATTTCCAGGAACATTTTTCTGTCAATTCCCTTTGTCTTGTTTTTCTGTCTGAGACTATATGTTTGGGATCTTCACAAATTGAAAAGCATATCATTGGTCTGTGAATATACTGTGTATTTTTAAAGCACTGAATTTCCCCAGCTGCAGTACTCATATTACCTAACTGCAAGAGGTTACAAACAGAAGCAGTCTTTGCATTTATCATGCTCTTCTGTACTTCCTTAACAAGTGATGTGTAAATCTAAATCCTAGTGAAATTCCCCTGGATTTTGTACAACTTTGGGATTACAGACTTGATATTCTGCAAAAGCTTTATATGCATTTCAAAAAAGAGAAGTTTTAGTTACTTACATATGACAATGAGTAATACAAACAGCATAAATACTTCTAATACAGTAAGAACAATGCTTCTTTATCCCAATTCTTGCTATTTTGTATTAGATGCTTCACTTTTATTTGTATCATGATTGGTATTTCTAGAATGGGCCAGAATCCTTCTGTGTTAAGTAGTGTAGACATGAAGAATAGAAAATACATTTTGAATTCAAGGAGTCTTCAATCCAAGCATAAATGTTTTTCTCTATCCATGTGTGGTATCCAAGATCTCACACACAGATACAGAAAAAAATAGACAATTAAACAAAAAATGTGCCAATACTGAGTGGCTTGATAAACAGCTGTCTTAGACCATCATCAGCCTTACCTCTGACAACTTCTTGACATGAATAATGATAAAAGAAATGTTTCAATGGGATTGGAAAAATAACCTGCTGTTGCCTTGTGGATAGTACCAGGCAGCAGAAAGATTCTTATGATCAAGCCTAAGAAGTGAGCAAAAAAGTTCTTGAATCATGCTGATCAGAATTGGAAGAGGCTAAACTGTGAATGGTCTTGAAAGTGAAGAAAAATTGTTTATTTCTGAGCAGAAAAAGAGAAAGCTGGAGCAAGGTAATAACTAACTGTATTTGTACTGCTCATAGCCTTAGGTAGCTATATTTTACGCTCCCCAACGAACAAACTTGTTCTATTAGATTTTTCCACCACTTAGATCTAAAGTCATAAGCAGGCTTGACAATGGTGATGTTGAACACAAGCGAGATAAAATAACCATTAGGCATCAGAAAACCACAGCTGGAGATACTGCCCAAACAGAAAAAGACAATTTCTTCTCACTTTCTCTGTCCAAATAACACAACTTAAGCTGACAGAATCAAATTCTACCAAGAGTAAAGAAAGGCAAGCCATCTGTGCTGCGACAGCAATAAAATGGCCTGATATTGAAATGCAGAAAGTTGTAATGGAGGTACATATTGACCTTTATCTTTCTTTCAGTGGGTAGCATGAAGTGTCAAAGAGTTATTGCTTTAATATCAGCTGAGATGAGGCCATTTGTTGTGGTGCATGTGTATCCAGGAAATAACTGCGCTTAACCATGTTTTTAGAAGCACTTTGACACTTTATTAAATCTTCTTGATGTTCTTTCAGCACACACTGGTCTCTACAGGCTGAGTGAACTACCACGTAGGCTAGACAGGAAGCTTTCTGGAGTAGCTCCTCTTCAAGTAAGTCAGGGTCATTACCAGTTTGACCCAGCTCACAAAGGTCCAGTGCTACTCTCTGTTACACTGCTATAGGTAAACACAGCTCTGCTGCCTGTATAAATTATAGAAAATCTCTAATAAACTAATAGCAGGATCAGGACCACAGACCTTATTCTTATGGAGATGTAATCTTACAAAGATTTTGTCTAAAATTAGAGCTAGCCACTGAGGAAAAGGAACTGCAATTCTTTCAAAGTTTATAACAACAGTGGCCAAACCTGGGGTAATTTCCCCTCACTTAGCTGAGACTTTATAAATCACCTGTTTGGTATTTGAGGTTCAATTAATCCCAGTCCTCCTGCCAAATGGATTTACGGAGTACCAAAGAGGGCAATGTTAAACGCTGGCTTGGAATTAATTACCCCAATAGTTGTAAATTCTACTGCACCCAGAGGTACTTCACAGAATGGTTGTGGTTGGAAGGCACCTTTGGAGGTCAGCTGGTCCAAGCCCCCTCCCTGTCCAAGCAGGGTCACCCAGAGATGGTTGCCCAAGACCATGTGCAGATGACTTTTGAATATTTACAAGCATGGACACTCCACAACCTCTGTGGGCAATCTGTGCCAGTGCTCCATCACCCTCACAGTAAAAAACTGTTTCCTAACATTTAGAGGGAAACTTCTGTGTTTCAGTTTGTGTCTATCGCCTCTGGTCCTGTCACTGAACACCACTGTCAATCTTTACATCCTCCCTTAAGTATTTATAAACATTAATAAAATCCTCCCTGAGCCTTCTTTTCTCCAACCTGAACAGTTCCAGCTCTCTCAGCCTTTTCTCCTAGGAGAGATGCTTTGGTCCCTTAACCATCTCAGAAGCCCTCTGCTAGACTATCTCTAGTAGCTCACTGTCTTTTGTACTGAGGAGGCCAGAACTGGACAAAATATTCCACGTATGGCTTGACCTCCTACAAGATTAAGAGGACAATTTTTGTGTTTTCTTATCCTAAGTGACCAGCAGCAGATAAAAAAATGAAGCAAACGGTAATATATATAAAAATACAATCAATAACTGATTAAACCTTCTGAAACAGTTAGAAAGCAAGCATGCAACTTGTATGATTACAGGTTTCAAAATCCTTGATTTCATTAAGATCTTCTGTCCCAGGCAGCGGAAATTGTTTTAGGGAAGCAGATGTAATAATTTTTTTTTTTTTTCTCCAACAACAATATAAATTTCTCTGGAGGTTTAGTAAAGGCACACCGATCAATAATTATTTGCCAGTGTCTCAGCTGGTGTATGCTGGTGTCAATGAAAGTATGTCAATTTCTACAGGTTGAGGTTCTGACGTAAATAAAGATTTTAAAACAAATGTTTTATCCTAGTTGATGACATGATAGTACGCCACTGAAATAAGCAATTTCAAAAATCTGATCCACTGCTTAGATCGGTTATTTACATGATTGTTTTCTTTGCACAGATAAGGAGAGCCAATTTAAGGTGTTTATTTCTAATCAGTACCATATTCTGTTTGCCACACAAGTGGTTCAAAAACCACTGCATTTTTTTTGACTTTAAACACTACATGAGCACAATTAAGCCAGAACATCTGAAATGCATTTTTTGTTGAAATGTTTTTTACCAAAGACATTGGAACCACTCTATGTTGGAGCTCCTACATTTTGCAAGAAACTGATCTTGATGGTGTTCTAAAATTTTCTACAGGAAGGCTATAAAAGGAAAATGAAAAATGGCTCTACCTGGAAGTAATGTTCCACTGCTCTTCTCCCCATTATGAACTTCACTGTTGCAGCAGTACATACTGTCGTAATAATAAACAATCATACACCCACCCTCCATTACACATTGTAATTCTCCTAGGAATACATTTCCCCAGATATGCAACTGCAGAAACAGTTACAATCATGTTTTCATTCGCACTGGGGCAATCCTAATTACACAAATGGGGTTGCACTACAACAGGAGCAAAATACGTCCCCATTACACGTACATGTGCCGTAATAATTCATCCAGCTGTTTGTTCACCAACACAGGACAACATATTGTGATGATTTACCTTATATAATGTTAATAAAATAGTTACATGGAGCGCAATTCAGAGAACATGGCTCCCATGAACTTAGAAGTGAGCAGCAAAACAAAAGACTAATTAAGAAGCCAAGGAAATGCAAAAGACTAATTGACTCACCTGGATGCTGGGTGGCGAACGATTTTTTCGGGTTGTAGTAGTGGCCATTGTAGTTGTGGTTTCCATGACTGTAGTAGACATTTCTGGTGGCACGGAGGTTGTGGGTGTTGTTCCCAAGATGGAAGGGACCTCCCCAACAAGTCGCACACTTCCATTGATTTTAATGTTGGGGTTGTTCTCTGCTGCCATATTCAGCACTTTCAAGCCATTGTAATAGAGACCGGAGAGCTGGCCTTGGAAGAGACGCCCTCTGTCCTTCCCTCCTATGGCTATTTGCGCCTGGGTGTTGAAGATCGTTAACTGTCGTCCTAGTGAAGGGGGGTGAATAACATTATTGCCAGACATTTCCTTCACTTTGCATCTTACATTGAGTCCTGGCCAGAAATGACGGACAACAAAGAAGTAGATTCATTCTTGGTAGTGTTTATGATGACTGTAGAAACAGTATGGAAATGTACTGCCTAAAGCTTCATTGATAAGGAAGATTAGCCTGAAAGCAAGAACAGCTAAAATTGAACCTCATACCTCAGCATCCATTCACACATCAAAACTCTGGAGGAGCTTTGAGTCAGTCAGAAATTTGTACCCACTCTTTTAGAGTTGGACCCATTTTAAACTACAAATAAGGCTCCAATATGTGGCTGTTTTCTACTATTAATTCAGACTGCAGCACCTGTCAAAATTTAGCCCATAAATAAACCTTCTATTTTGACTGGTCAAAGGATGGGATTCACTCATAAAGCCACTTTTAATAGTGCAAAGGTTTTAAGATGTGGCTTGAAGACCACATCAGAAAAATATTGATGGTGATATAAGAATTGTGTAGGAATCTAAAGACAGGATCCATCATGATCTTCCACCTGTAAATTTTGTGTTGCGAAGGCTGATGAATCTGAACCCAAGAAACACCAGATGCAAACTTTTGTGGTGTCTCTGAAAGAGCAAAGTTTTTGAAATAGTGAGGATAATACAGTGCTTCAGATGGTTAAGCCTCATAATGCCTTACACTTGATTATCCTCTTACAGACAGTAAAATTCAAAGGTTAAGTGGGTTACTCAAGATCACATCTTGAGTGTTAGGAATGGTCTAATAGCATATGTAATGAAAAATATATTTATTAAAAATAAATCTAGCAACAATTGCCAATTCACCTGGTTTTGTAGGATACTTAAATCATATTCGGCCTGGACTGCTCTATGAATACTGTTTATGTCCCAGGCTGCACTAGGTTGACTATGTTTAGAAATAAATTGCTTCATGCAGTGCAAAGGCAGTGCCCATAATTTCACTGTTCTTCAGAAAATTAGGGGGATGCCACTGGGAATCTGTTGAATTAACAGACAGCCAGACTGGGCAGAGCTCAGAAGGGTTATCAATGCAGCATCAAGTCAATCATCATTCAAATATCTAGTCTGATTTCCCATTTTTATGAAGTTTGCATCACATGTTCCCATCCCATTCCCGCTCCCCAGTTCTCACTCACCACCTCCTCTCTCTAGTCCACCCTGATGAGAGGTGCAAAATGCCATCATGTAACAAAGCACAGCCTATAATCCACTGCTCATTCCTTCACAGCCAGTGGTTACAGCAGACCAAAATATGAGGGGGAGCTCACCAATTTTGGTGGTCGTCGTGACGGGTCTTGAAGTCAAGTGGTGATGCGGTGTTGCATCATCTTATGGTGACAGGATGGACCATGAGGAAGAGAATGGGGACAAGAGAAGAAATGTATCTGAAAGGAGTTCCTGTCCCCAAAGAGGGCCCTAGCTAACTAAGCAAAAGTGTATGGAGAGGTGTAATATACGGGCAAGTGGAGGTGGGCTGCACATCCCTTGTGCTCCTCACCTACAGATTTGTAAATGAAACATGAGGACTTGATCAGGGTGGAGTAACTGCATTGATGAAGAAATGAGAAATAAAAATGGAGGGTATCCTTCCCCTGGAAAGTGTTGAAACACCTGATGCGATATTCTGCATCTCAGGAGGTTTTAAACTTACCAGAGGCAACATATGTCTATTAAAACATCAACAAACATGCACTGAAGCCACACATCCTCAGCATGTAAACAGAGCCTTTCCTCTTGTCTATGAGGAAAATAGGATCTGTCAATATCTGTCAAAATATTCAGCCCTCTCAGCCCAGCTCCTGTCTGACCTAGAGGACATGGCACTACACACTGTAGAAGTGTGTATACAAACTCATATACCATATCCTCAGTTTGCTTTTCTTCTCTGTCTTGTGTTTCTGATTTTTTTTAATGGATATACTGTTAGTTCTTTACTACACATTTTTCCCTTCTCACATATTACTTCCTTCTAACATGCTATGTGTTTCCATACTGCTCCTGCCCCTACACACCCAGACATTTCACTTACTACTGTTCTCTCCTTCCCACCTCACTCATGATAAGAGTGGCAAAAGGTAGAGGTGAGATGAGTAAAGAACAAGGAGCTATTTCACTGATCTTGAGATGTTATCCCTGAAAATGAAGGGAAAGTACTGACCATTCAAAGCTTTCCGTTTCCATTCCTTTCTCCCATTGAATCAGTGCTGTATTTCTTTTAAACTTCTACCAAAGGGAAAAGGGGTGGGTGATGATAACAAAGGAATTTTAGCAGTTCCAGCTAGGAGAGCTCCCCAAGTCATGACAGAAAAGGGGTTCCCTCACTTTTACTGGAGAATTACAACTCTCCTAAGGATGTCATCTATTTTAACCCAAGCACATAGCACAGCCTTAGACATATCTGTCGTATCTTTTGCTTTACATTCAAGAATAAGGGGTATATTGAAGCTGAAAAAAAAAATCATGTCTACATTTCTGGGTCTTCATCTGCATCTTCTAATGCTGAAAGAAAGTGTACATCAAGGAGGGGCCCCACTCCAGTAAAAAAAAGAACTTTGTGTCTTTTGGACCCTTGTTTGTGAAGTAGTCTTCCAGACCAGGATTCATGCACTGCACCATATGGTTAATACTGGAGACAGCCCTGGTACTAGAATTGTGTTTGCTAAAAGAACAATCACTTGTTGGAGCCACTTAAAACCTGATATTTCTCATTCTTCACTCTATGATAGTATACAGGCACATGAGTAAAGACAACAGGGAAATGCATGTGAAATGAGAGAAGACTGTTGAGAGAACACTTAATTCTGCCACCATAGGTCTTTTCTAATCATTCTTTTGATGGTATGGTTCTGAAGCCCTTACTTCACCTAAGTAAAATTTATGTGGCCGCTGAATTTTATTGAGTTACTGTTTACATTAGTAAATTCTACTAGGTGTGTAAGGGTTGCAGAATTACAGTCCTTTTCCACAGAGAACTCTTCCTACTGCTATTTTAGTGTCATATGGGAGAAAAATCATGAACATATTTTAAGTTTCTGAGGTGTTTTGCGAGTATTCTGAATAATTCAACCTCTCAGGCTTTTTGTTTGCTCTCTCATTGACTTCTTCATTTGGAAAACTGTATAAGAATTAAAAATATCACAGAGAAATCTTAGTGAAAGTGTAAGTTTTCCATAACTCTAAGAGTGATTTTTTGGCTGATTTTGCAAATCCTAATTCATATTAACAGTTCTTGCTTCAAAAGTACAGTCACTTACATCAACAAGACTTCACATGTAAGCAAGAGAGATTTGAAGAATTAAGGACTTCCAGGATCAGTCCTTTCAATCAGATGCTTCTAGGTCTTTATTAGCTTATCCAATTGCAGAATAGGTAACATCTGTGCCTTATCATAATTTAAGTATGACTACTTAATTGAATTTAGGACTAATACTTCTTTTTTTCTTGTTTGTTTTTTTGTTTTACTCACGTACATAATCTCAGTGAAGTTAAAAGTGTTTCACGTTCTGCTTATTACCTGGGCTCCTCTTAAAAATATTTTAAACCAATTTACAAGAATAAAAAAATTACAAGAACCAAACCCAAAAACCAGTAATGATGCCACTTCAGAAAGATGATTTTTTTCTTTCCCAAGAATGAACTATTTCATTATTATAAATAATGTAACAGTGGTACCAAAGGAAGACCCAATCTATGGAATTCAAAAATGTCAATCAAAAAGTATTTCATTTTACCTTGCTCAAGCCAAGAACTCATATGGGCAAGAAAGCTATTCTATATGCTGTCTCTTTGATGAATCTGTCTATTCCTTCATCCATCAGTTCATCCTGTTCCATTTTTATAGCAAGCTACCCTCTTACTCATCGTCTTTATGAAGCCTGCTGACAGAAGGTTTCCATGTTACATTAATTGTTGGATTGATGACCAGATGGATGAGCAGGCTGGTGAACAGCTAGGTAAATTATTCATTCTTATTATTTTTTAATTTGAGTGGTACCTAAGTTGCTCAAAACGTCTATCTACTTTGGAATGAATGAACAAAGTGATACTGTCTCAGGTGTTACACTGCATGATGTCATTCCCTAGCGCAAAGTGTGAAGACTGAATTTCCTTTTACTTTTGCAAAAGCATATCTCTACTCTTCAAGCCTAAAAACAGGTAATGCTTCGAGAATGTCTCAACATTCAAATATTGTCTTTTTTAGACCCTACTGCATGTGTGATTGTCTTTTAACAAAGCATCAATAACCAGAAAAGGTAGACTTCAGTTCAAACTTCAGGTTGGCTTACAAATGAAAGTGCCTTAGCATGCTCATAAGCTCAAACTTGAAAAAGCAATGACATAAACCAAAAGATTTGGTGGAAAAACAAAAAGGAAAAAAACAACCAACCAACCCCATAACTGAAAGAAAACACAAGAAAACAAAGGTGAGTTTCTCAAGCACATGAGTGGCATCAAAGAATTAGACATGCATCTGTTTTAACAAAGCTGAGGCAATCACTGTCTTTAATGTTAAAGGGACTTTAGTAATTCAAACTCACCAAAATTATCTTCTTTTTAGTGTTAAGCTTTATTTATTTATTTTAGTTTGATGTTGTAAATTAACAGGGTGACCCACTGAGACTCAATCAGCATTTTCTGTATACCTTCATCCTAAAATTTACCTAAAATTTACCTGAATTAACTATTCCATAAAACCTTGGTGGTAAAAAAAAAAAAATAAAAAATTGTAGTTACACAAATATTTTTGTCTTACTTTCAGAAATATTTTAGCTATAGCTGCAAACATCTTATTTTTGCAGACCAAACCTGAAAAGTGGGCAACACTGTCAGCTCTCACAGAAGTCAATGGGAACTGAGTGTGCACAAGACTTTGCAGGATCAGACTCTTTATATAAAAATACTTTGACTATACTTAGCCACATCCTTTGTGATCTAATTTATCCTGGCTAAATCAATCTGTTAATTCAGCTGATCACAGAAGTTTGAAACAGAACATGAATTATATTTTTCTAATTCTACAAAACACTGGTTTTCCCTCTTGGAAAATTTGTCAACAATCATAATCAAAATCAGCACAGAAAATGCAAGATCTGAGTTCAAAGGTCACCCCCTTTTATCAGCAGTACTTTCTTAAAAGGAAACAAGAGAAGACTGTTCTGCTTTTTCTAGACTTCAAGGCAAGGAGTTAGTTACAGTGATTTTTTTTTTTTTTTTAATACCACAGTTATTATAGAGCAAGAAGATCTTTCTGGCTTAAGCACCACTGTATTCCGTTACCTTCAACAGGCTTCGGAATGAGCTCTACAGCCAAGAATTTTTTTCCCTTTCCAAATTACTGATAAAAAACCATTACTGTTCTGACACAAGTCCCATTTTAACAGTTCAGGAGTGTATGCTGAACTCTCGCTCAAGCCAGCTGGACTTGTGCATATTAACAAGTCTTTTTACTGATCTGAGGCTAATTACTCCAGGCAAACCCACAAAATTAAATAGCATCACCTGAAATTAAGTTAGGGAATAATTTGACCCATGATTTAAGACAAATGTACCATGAGAGTTGAAACTGTACTCCAGACATAGCATAAAAGCGACAGAACAATCATCTTTCTCTGTCTCCCTCACTGCAGTTTAAATAAAAATATTAAAAAATGTTTTCTTTACAACATTTTTTAAAATCGGTTAGTTATCTTAAAACAATTAGGAAATACATAGCCATAGTGGCTAATCAGACTAATGAGAAAAAAAAAAACAAAACCTTGCAGGAAGTGGTTTAACGAGCAGATTTGAATATGTTTAAGAAAACTTTTGATAATAAAGATATAAATGTAGTTTAAAACCAAATAAAAATAGGAAAATCATGCAGTGGTTAAATTGCCATAATACATGTTGTTGCTCTTCACTCTGTTTTGGTGGTTTGGTGGTTTTTTGGTTTTTTTGTTTTTTAGAAAATTTTTGCTTGTTTGTTTGTCATTACTATTATAGCAAGCTTAGAATTTTGTCCCTTTAACTGCATTTTAATAGCAATGTATTATAGCATGATTTATCAACACATGGCAGGTGGAAGCTGACACAAATTATAATGAAAATTAAAACAGTCATTTATGCAGCAGGCGATTATCATTTAAGAAACATTTATTTGCAGGCTTTAAAAATGAGGGTTTAGAATCAAATGGGTTTAAAATGAAAGCTTTAATGACTGTTACCTTTTTCCTGCAGCCATTCCTCTACGGGCCGGTTATATTTGAAGGGAATTTTCTGTTTTACCATTTGGAACCGTTCACTATCAGTGTTGCCTTTAAAGTTTAAAAAACAGCTTAAAAACAATCTGAAAAGTCAATGAAATAGTTAAAACATCCTAGATCTTTTGGGTTTTTTATGACCTTATTTAGCTATAAATACATAAGTTCGCGTGTGTGTACATAAGTATTTGAAAAGAGAGAGGTTTATCTTTAGTAAAGTGGAGAATAGTTATACATCCAATTGCCTGAGGTTCTGGAAGGTCGAAGAAGTTAAATCCTATGAAAAAGATATCTTAGACTGTCCTCAGAGTATTAGATTATCCAAATTGCTTAGAAGGTGTGTGTAATTTGTCTGGGATATGACACCTTGAGTGAACTTAGTGCCATATGTTAAAACATTTTGATCAGACTCTAGATGTGACTGCACAACACATGG